>OZ010672.1:74432834-74615334 GCA_963932185.1 Troglohyphantes excavatus | reverse complement strand
ATTGCCTGAAGGACTGTTATTCTGAATTATAAAAGTGTAGCTTCCATATGTGTGGTCACCTTTTGTGCGGAGCATTGTTTCCTTTCATCCATGCTGACAACACCTAATATTGTTATCTATCATCGTATCGAACCATATCACATTCCAATAACGAGTTATATATCTCATACCATGTTCTCCTTTCAAAAAAATTTCTAAACATCTTTGTGGCATCTTTTCTATGAACATCACATAAACAGTGGCATACTTTAAATAATTATAATAGACTGCACATGCAAAATATTCATCAGTTTACCATCTAAATTAGTTTCTACAGTCATTTTAATTGAAAAATAACAATATATTCAGGTTTCTTGACCTAAAAACATTAAAAACGATGTCTTACATGCCACTATTACTACACTCTAAATTGGACATTTTTATAGTTGTCACCATTGACGCCATCTTAGAATACCATCCTGAATTGTGTTCCAGATTTATTTTAAGTGAAAAATAAAATTTTATTCAGATTCTATGACCCCAAAACATTTAAAACGATATCTTACATGCCACTATTACTACACTCTAGAGTGGACATTTTTTAAGCGGCCATCTCTTGGGCGCCATCTTGTAATAACATCCAAATAAGTTTCCACAATTATTTTATGTAAAAAATAACATTGTATTCTGATTCCTGGATCAAAAACAATTAAGAAAAATGTCTCACATGCCACTATTACAACATTCCAAAGTGGACATCTTTTTAATGTCTATCATTGGCGCCATCTTGGATTTTTCAAATTGCTCAAGATTTACAGAGTGGCATCAATCGGTTCTGAAACCAACACTATTTACTGCATCAGAAACTGCGAAAACATTTTCTCCCTGCGCCAAAACAAGCTTTTCGATTTGGGCAACACTGATGTATTTCGTCGATCACAGCGTCACTCAAATGAACGACGAATATCTCTCGGGCGCCATCTTGGATTTTTCAAATTTATCAAATTTTGCAGAGTGGCATCAATCAGTTGTAAAATCTACGCTATTTACTGCATCAGAAACTATGGAAACATTTATTCCATCTGTCAAAACAATGTTTTCCACTCTTCGCGAAGGATGCGCAGTAGGCGCCATCTTGGATTTTTCAAATTGCTCAAGTTTTGCAGAGTGGCATCAATCGGTTCTGAAATCTACGCTATTTACTACATCAGAAACCATGAAAACATTTTCTCCGTACGCCGAAATAAGCTTCTCAAGTGTTCGCGAACCGTGCGCGGCAGGCGCCATCTTGGATATTTCAAAATGCTCAAGATTTACAGAGTGGCATCAATCGATTCTGAAATCTACACCATTTACTACATCAGAAACCACGAAAACATTTTCTCCGTACGCCAAAACAAGCTTTTCGATTTGGCACCCTGACTAAAGTGGAGAAAGATTTGTTTGCTCGTAAGTATTCTTTTCAAAATAATCTTATTTTAAATTTAGATATAATTTTTATTGCGACTAACTACGCCGTGTTGTTCGCGTGTATTCCTATAATCCATCCAACAACCCCGAATTTAATAAGGAAGGCACAAATCTGCTAGTAATTATGGAACTCGGTTTTTATATTTGATTGTTACATGATTGCTTTTTGGTTATTTCTCAACTGAATATATTTGTTATTGAAAGATATATATACAAATATAATTGTAATTTTCAAATGCAAAAAAACTTCATAATTCCAAAATATTATGTGGCGCCATTTGTTAACGTAATGCATAACAATACACATAACGATACATTTGAACAATTTGAAATTCTATTCCTTACTTTAATTTTATACGTAAGAAATTAATCTATATTATTCTAGTATTATTTGTATCTATTTTTATTTGTTCTTGGATGACAAATAAAAATTCCTTTTTAATTGGTTAAATGAATTGATTTCATGATAATAAATCTGTTTGCTTATTGATTGCTAAATAATTAATAAATAAACACAATTGCAATCGAAATGTAAAAGTAAATTCTTAAATTTTTTTCAATAAATAAGGAAATTTCTTCTTATTTTTTTTTTTTTTTATTTTCTCAAATAATTTGTGTAGTATAATATGCTATATTATTTCTTTAATTTGTAATTAATAATTATTTATTTAATAACACTCGTATAAAATTACAAAATGTAATGCAATTCTACTTAAATAAACCCATTACCAAAAATTTTCCATATTTTATAAAGCTACATTTCCCCCCATTTTATATTCACCTTATTAGGCAATTAACTGACAAGCATTACTGATTCAGATTCAGAGAAAAAGATGGCGCCACCAAAAATTTTCATAAAAATGTTTTTAAACTTTAATATTTCTAAATATTGTTCCGCTGAACAGTTAAATTTAATGAATTTGATTCTGCCTCCTTTAAAAATGAAAATACGGACATTTGGACGAAAAATGACCGGTAAAAATAAAAGCTAAAAGTAAAGAAAGAAGTTTTTGACCAACAATTGAAATGTAAGTATAATGGATGAGAAATAGAGTGACGTCACAGCTACGTAGTGAAACCGACGAATCAGAAGGCTCGTAATTTTCCAATGCTTCTACTCGTGTATAGGTAGTTAATATGCCTCCGGACTTCACAGCCGGCTTGCTAGCTCGAGGTTACATCTTGAATCTCTAGATAATACGGTTACTTTGAGAAGGAGACTGGACCGTGGACGCCTCTGATTGGTTCATCTCGGTTTTGGTTCGCATTTTTAGGTTTGAGTTCAGGATTTTGAAGTTTTCGTGGGTGGGAAAGCAGTCACATAAGAGATGCTTTTGTACTGCGAAAAGGGGGCGATATCCATAGTTAAAGAAAGTTAATTAAAGTACATTTTAAAGGGGGAAAGAGTTATAAAATATATATATATATATATATATATATATATATATTTGGATATTATAATGGTATAAGTCAGCTGTAGTAACCTGAACTTTTTGTTGTATTAAGAATAATTATTCCAGTGTGTAATACTAGTACAATTTTTAATGGTAAAGGTTGCGTTTTATATTTTTTCTAAATTACTTTAGTGCTTTTGGACTCAAGATTTTGGAAAGCAAGTCTCAGAAGCTTTAAGTATGGCCACAAGCGCTGCTTCATGGAGCCCACTTTCTGTCTCCTTATCTTTTCCTAATCAAATAAACTCATATATTTCTACTCAAGCGCAATATAACGATTTACTAAGAAAGCAGGTAAGGTTTTTCATAGTTTATTAAAAATTTCACAATACATTTTAAATAAGGGATTTTGTTATTTAAATTTTACTCCGCCTCCTTCTCCACTGACACTCCGCCAATCCCATGAGGATTGCTACGCAGTCCTCCTAGGCTTGCTTCGCAAAACAATTCTCGCTTCGCTTGCTGTAAGTTGACACGATGATAATGTGTCTTAATAACAATACTTTTTAAATTGTATGAATCGATACTGAAAACTTTAAAATTTAAAACTGAAAATTTAAATTATAATTAATCTTGGCAACAATACATTTTTTTTGCTACATAAATCAATATATACCAGAAGAACATTTTAACTAAAATGTTTTTTTAACTATAAATGTGAAACAATGGTACCACTAACATGCTTACCATTATTTATTATTTTCCGCATATTTTTCATGCCTTCCCTGCATTTTAGCTCATTCTAATATTATTGGTGTTTTTCTATAATTGGTGTTAAACTAACGATAATCTTGCCTACCAGAAATGTTTTATTAACTGAGTAAAGACGTCTTACAAAGTGAGTTTATGGGAATTTAGTGTGCAAAATTTCCAACACATGACGCGTTCGTGTACGGTTTAGATTTTTTTGTTTAATATAATAAAGTTTTTTCTTTTCCTAATTTATACTCAGATCATAAAAATAAATATTCACCAATGTATTGAAGTGGTTATCGTCAAAATGGCTCACATAATAACAATATACAAACCCTGACACAACAGATTTTTGTAAACAAAGTTAATGTTGCCCTTCAAAAGGAGAAATAATCGTTTTTGATCACCGCGTAAGAGAATTATACTGGTGGACAATTGTTAAGGACAGTTCCCAAACAGCAATATAGCACATAAAAAAGTAAGCTTGGTTGGATGCCAAGTGAAATAAAATAATGTCAGAATGCTAGGACATTGCAATAAAGATAATTTATTGTGCTCTGAAAACCAAAAGGCTTTGAAAAGTGTTCAAGGGACAAAATGGTCATTTTGTGCTGAATACGTAAAAGTAAAAAAAAAATGCAATTACCGTCCGCAGTCGTTCCGGCGTAAGATGTCAATACGGGATATGGCCATCATGGAGGATGATGCAAGACTCCACACGTCGTGTCATGCTTTGCACAACATTATCCATCAGCTGTTGGGGTAATTTATCCCATTCCACTGTCATTGCACGGAGCGGGTGTCCTTATTTATTGGAGGGCATTGTCGACCAGCAAGACTCCTCCCCAAAGCATCCCACACATTTTCAATGGGATTCAGATCTGGAGAACGTGCTGACCATACGAGGAGTTGGACGTTGACTATATAAGGCGCTCTCTAGACACTCCTGGACAGCGACTGTTCGATGACATGTTGCGTTGTCGTCCATGAAAACAGATCTATCACCGACAGCACCACGAAACATGCGAACATGAGGCAGCAGAACATCATTAAATGTATCGTTGGCCATTCATAGTCCCAGTTGGAAGCACATACCATTAAAAAGTCAACTTGCGGAAAATTGTTTTTCGGAGGATGATAATCCAAATCCTAACGAAAATAGTATACTACAATATTTGTATAATGGAGAAATATTCTATTTTATTAACAGATTTGTACAATGTAAATATATTCTAATACTTTTACGTTCTTTAAAAACATATTTTTAATTTGTGATAATCACAATGAATTTTTTTTAATTGGAAATCAGTTGTTTTTATTTGTCTTACATTTTCAGTTTGCTCATAGCCTTTTGCGATATTTTATTATCATTTTCATAGATTCCAGAATGCCATTGCAAAGGAAAAGCACACCTTTTTCCTGTGCTATAAAAACATCTGCTGTTTTGGAATCTCCCCCCCCCCTCCCCCCCCCCTCTCCCCCCCCCCTCTTCCTCATTTCCGGAATAAATGATTTTTTTATCAGTAAACTTGAGATGTAGAGCTAGAAATGAGTAATCAGTCTGCGTCCGCGTTGATTTCGTCTATTAGACAGTAAAAAAAGGTGTTTTCAGTCTGTAAAAAAATTAATGCTACTGAATTAAAAGTTATTTATTTATTTTAATATTTGATATGCATGAAACTTTCCAAGATTACCTAAACTCATTGTGTTACATATGATAATTCTTCAAAACTGTAGTTGAGTTCTCAATTGCTCTGGCTTTCACTTTGTTCTTTCAGAACTAAAAGATTAACTCATTGTGTCCAAAGATGGCTGTCTTTCGACCTTCCTTTCAATAGGCCTTCCTTTCAATATCGAACGAGGGGGAAGGAAAAAACGAATATTTTTTTCTTTTTTCAAAAAATATGGTAACCCGGCTCCCTTTGGCCGCAATTGGGCTATTGCCTTTTAATATATTGAAATTATCGTTTGCTTTTTTCTTAACCAATGTACTATCGATTATTTCTTCACAAGATATAGTACCGACATCAGGTCAACATAGAGTTCATTTTAAAAAATATATTAATATTCGACAGTGAATACTATTCACAATTTAATATCGAGATTAAATGTATAAAGATTGACACGAGGTTTTGTTTATCCTTCTGATGAATTCACGTGCATAGAGTTCATTTTCGGAAAAAGTTTTATCGTTAATTACTGTTTTATTGGTATACTAGCAATATGAACCGGCGTTACTCGTGGTCAATTTGCGTAGCAAGATCTGCGCGATTTTTTTTTGTTTGTTAGCATAACCATCGCATATCACTGTGCACTGTGTAAAATAAATGTTATCAAAATCTAGATCTCTTCAATTATTTTCAGTAGTTTTCGAAATACCTAAACCTAGTACTTTTTTAATTTTTACTCTCATAATTTGCATGCTATTGCGATTAATATTTAAAGTGATGTTTTGTAATTTTTTTGTTATATTAAAATTCCTAATATTTAAAGATTAAAAATGACTTTGCGAATATAGCCATGTAATATCATGTCGATAAAAATAATGTATTCAGCAACAATAAAAGTAAAATACTTGGCGATGTTGCTTCAAAGTCGATGGTGTTGAAAATTTATATTATTTTAAAAGTTGCATATTTATTTTTGTATAAAAATGAACCCTTCAGTGACAATAAACGCATGTAATAAATTTCACATGCATTAGTTTCAATACTGGCTATGCAATAGGGCGGGTCGAAAAAACATTTTTTTCGATATCGTTATTCTAATAGTGCGGAAAGGGTGATCAGTGTGGTCAATAAATAGGCTGTAAAATATTTTTTTGATCGGATAATATCTTCTGCCTCCTCGTCGCACTTGAAATTTCGAAATTTGGGTAAAAAATGTCTTTTTTCGCTTATTATAGGAAAAATAATATTTTCCGATATAGTTATCTTAATTGCACGGAAAGGGTGTCTAATATGACTAATAAACACGATGTAAAATATTTTTTCTATCAGATAATATCTTCTGCCTCCACATCGCACTTGAACTACTGCTATTTTTGTTAAAAAGCGCACTTTTTCATTTGATATAAATACCGAAGTGCTTCGGCGGTCAGACTACTCGGCATCGTTAGGAGTTGAACAGAAATGACGTCAGTTGGAAGTACACATGCGCAGTGCCCACCTCGCTTATTTAAGACTGTTGACTTTCTGCGAGCGGGCACAATCGTTGGTGATACGCCTACTAGAGTGTGTGCACCATTTCAAGTGAAATCGTTATATGGTATAATTTATTAAATTGGTTGTAGGATTCAACTTAAATCTTTAGTTTGTAAATGAAATATTCAAGTGAATAAATTATGTTCTGATGTTGCTGTTAAATACGCATCAGTGGTGACCCGGACGTGATTTCTGTATTGTGATGTTTCAACAGATAAAATACGACCGTTCATCCCAGAGAATTTTAGAAGGGAAGTTTTCGATATGTTACATGGTTTGTCACATCCCGGAATAAAAGCGACTTTGAAACTTGTGACTGAGAGGTTTATTTGGCCTGCCGTAAATAAAGACTGCCAAAACTGGGCTAAATCCTGTGTACCACGCCAGCGGGCAAAAATATACAAACATACAAAAAGTCCAATACATAATATACCAGTCGAAAATTCCCGTTTTTATCACATACATATAGATTTAATTGGACCCCTTCCCGTTTCTCAAGGTTATACTTATTGCTTAACCATGATTGATAGATTTTCTAGATGGGTTGAGGCTGAGCCATTGCGTGATATCAGAGCCGACAGTGTAGCGGTCGCATTATATAAAGTTTGGATTGTTCGTTTTGGGGTACCTGGGGTTATTACAACAGATCAAGGAACCCAATTCGAATCCCGACTTTTTAAATCACTTATGAATTTGTTGGGAGTTCGGCATATTCATTCTAGTGCTTATCACCCTCAGGCTAATGGTTTAGTAGAAAATTGGCACAGAACCTTTAAAACAGCGTTAAAGGCCTACTTGTCACTGCGATGGACTGAAAACCTCCCCACGGTGTTATTAGGGTTACGATCGACGTTTCGTCAAGATAGTAAATCGACTCCGAGTGAGTTGGTCTACGGACAAAGTATTCGACTGCCTGGCGAGTTCTTCACAGCTACGGAAGATGAGGTGTGTTACCCGGAGTTTATAAAAACTCTCAAAGAAACAATGCAGAGAGTTCGACCAACACCGACTAAGTGTCACGCAAAACCATATATTTTTATCCCACAAGAGCTTTCAACATGCACGCATGTCTTCTTAAGATACGATGCAGTGAAGACACCTTTGCGACCCCCGTACGACGGCCCTTTTCCAGTGGTGGAAAGAAATGAGAAAAATTTCAAGATTTTAAAGAATGACAAGGAGCTAGTGGTATCCATCGACAGGGTGAAGCCAGCTTTTTTGTTGGAAGAGAAGACTTTTAAAGAAAGTCAAACAAATAGTTCAGTGACATCAACCAATCCAGCCAATGCAGCAAGTAACTCTAACTCTCCTAGCTCTCCACAGGAAGAGTATTTCAGAACCAGAGCAGGTCGGAGATGCAAGGCTAGAGTAAAATTCCAAATAGGTTCGCTGGTGCTGGAAGAGGGGTACTGCGGCGGTAAGAAAACTCGGCAGAGGAAAGATTCGAACCGAAGTGCTTCGGCGGTCAGACTACTTGGCATCGTTAGGAGTTGAACAGAAATGACGTCAGTTGGAAGTACACATGCGCAGTGCCCACCTCGCTTATTTAAGACTGTTGACTTTCTGCGAGCGGGCACAATCGTTGGTGATACGCCTACTAGAGTGTGTGCACCATTTCAAGTGAAATCGTTATATGGTATAATTTATTAAATTGGTTGTAGGATTCAACTTAAATCTTTAGTTTGTAAATGAAATATTCAAGTGAATAAATTATGTTCTGATGTTGCTGTTAAATACGCATCAGATGCACTTACACAAATGCACTTACAGATGACTAGTTTACAGATGTTTGAATTCATTCTTATGGTCAAATTCATTGGCAGATCCAGTGAGGAGTGACACAAGGGCCCGTGCCCCCCCCCCTCCCCTCCAGACAGGCCCACTTCTTTTTTTCCTTATGTAATCGTGGAAGATTTTGATTTATGTAACAGATGTTGTGTGATTATTTCAAAGGAGATGGGGAACACTGCACGATATATTGATTTAGTGGTTGTTGTCCAAAGCTTGTTAATGCTTGACTTTCTGATTTTGTAGGCAAAAACTGTGCTAAGTTTTTTACCTACATTAAATCTTCCCCGATTACAGAAAGAAAAAAAAATACTTACAGATGACTAGATTACAGATATTTGAATCCATCTTGAATTCACCACTAAATCAATATGGTGTGCAGTGATCTCCCTCTCTTTTGAAATGATCACACATCTTTACATAAATCATATCACTGATTGTAATCAGAACGTTGTTCTAATGAATTCGTCTCTATTGTCAGCCCCACATAAACCTTAGAAGATGCCTATGTTACTAACTTCACATAACGTTCAACTGCCTGTACGTGAGATGGGAAGTGAACTATAAGTCCCATTTCGAGTTAGTTTTATCTTTCACAATGGACCAAAATATGTCAGTGGATATATCATGGAGCATTGGAAGAGAAACCTATGACACTATCGCATTCGCGCTGTATGACACAGCGAACAGAGTACTACGATTATATGTCAGTTCTCCACACACATAGTTAAGTTTGTTATGAGAGTTAACACGTCAACATGGATCGACATAAAGTCTACGCGTTCCTAAAACATGGTTATAAGCCTGTTTGGATAGCTATCTCTAGACCAAAATATATTAGTAAAAACTAAAAAATGTCGTTGATGCAGCAATTTATCGCCACCCATACTCCGCGCATCCTTAGAACCTTTTGCTGATAATGCTGATGGACAGAAAATCGTACATTAGAGAGCTTGTTGCAGGGCTCATAATTAAGGTAAGAGTGTCACCTTCCAAAACTGATGTAGAGAGGGGTGTGTGTTCATTTCTCCCAGCAAAGCTGAACTTTGAAACTCATAACTGTACTGAAATGATTGACTGGTCATCTACCACTGTTACTCCTCGTCCAATGCTCCGTTCACTGACATATTCTGGTTCATTTGGAGAGATAAAAACAACCCGAAATGGGACTTATAGTTCACTTCCCATCTCACACACAGGTAATTGAACGATGTGTAAAGTTAGTAACAGTAACAGAAGCATCTTCTAAGGTTTATGTGGGGCTGACAATAGAGATGAATTCATTAGAACAACGTTCTTATCAAATTCAGTGATAAAAGTTATGTAAAGATTTTGTGTGATTATTTCAAAGGAGTTGGAGATCACTGCACGATATATTGATTTAGTGGTTGTTGTACAAAGGTTGTTAATGCTTGACTACCTGATTTTGTAGACAAAAACTGTAAAATAAAAAAAGGTTTTTACCTACATTATATCTGCCACGATTACATAAGGAAAAAGAAGTGGGCCTGTCCGAAGAGGGGGGGGGGGCACGGGTCCCTGTGTCCCCCTCACTGTATCCGCCAATGAATTCAACCATAAGAATGAATACGAAAAACTGTAATCTTATCATCTGTAAATGTATTTGTGTAAATGCATCTATTAAATAGTATTCGAACCGTATTTTTATCACATGAAAAAGTGCACTTTTTAACAAAAATAGTGGTAATTCAAGTGCGATGTGAAGGCAGAAGATATTATCTGATCGAAAAAATATTTTACATCGTGTTTATTGATCATATTAGACACCCTTTGTGTGCTATTAGGATAACTATTTCGAAAAATATTATTTTTCCTATAATAAGCGAAAAAAACCATTTTTTACCCAAATTTCGAAATTTCAAGTGCGATGAGGAGGCAGAAGATATTATCCGATCAAAAAAATATTTTACAGCCTGTTTATTGACCACACTGGTCACCCTTTCCGCACTATTAGAATAACGATATCGAAAAACATGTTTTTTCGATCCGCCCTACAGTATGCAATAACATACCAAAGAAAAAATATTGCATTCTTCCAAATCAAAATAATTTATCGTATACGGTGAATTCGTTTGGTGCCAATTGGCGTTGGGAGTCTATATATCCGCCTTTGAACATAATTTGTAAAGAAAAATTATTTAGAAATTATTTTTATTTATAACTGTTCACCCTGCAATTTCAGGGATTTGTAAAATATAAGTTCAAATATGCCTCCGTAAATATTTACTGGACAATATTTCTTTTAAAAAATAATTTTCAAATATTCATTTTTGAATTTCAATAAAATGTTTGTGAAGTGAAACCTATAAAATAAGCTACATGGAGGTATAAATATATATACCCTAAGTTAAACTCTTAGGGTGGCCAATTTCGAAACTATAGCACTGTTCAACTCCGTAACAAATAGTACTAAAGGATAAATGTAATAACATTGGATATGGAATTTGGCACCGACTTGTTTAAGATCTCGAAACAAAGCAAAGCACGTTCGGGGCATGAATGGATACCCATGGCGTCAGACGAAACAGCTGGTTTATCTTTCTCCTTCGGTTTGTGAGGTTTTTGTTAACGACCGATTCCTATAATCTGCTGCTCAATATTTTTCAAAGAAAAACCGCAATAATAGAAAAGTATTGTCGAACAATGTTTTTGGTCACAAAGATGGTTTTAACAATGATGTTATGAATTGAAGATCTACAATGTTATATTCAAATAGGTATAATTTATAGAAAAATGGAAACAGTTCTATAACTTTTGAACGGTTGCAAATATCAACATGAAATAAGTGAGAATGTTAAGTTGGAAGATTATGGATAAAATGACGTAAGTATCACAGAAATCCGTTCAGTTGTTTTTGGGTTAAATTTGCACAGACAATTCGAATGACTGCCTCCTGAAGACGTTCTGCGACTGTTGTCATGTTTCCATTTTCTTTAACGTTTTAATTTGTATTTTAGTACTTTTTTTACTATAAGTTTTTTTTAGTTGAAATTTCGATGTTTAGTTTTTAGTGTTCCAACACGTTTTAAGTTTCACTGAATCCAAAAAGAAGGTAAAAACTGGTATATGTGTGTCTAAAATAAGATGTTCAAGTACGACTATTGGAACAATCATATTTGCAGCGACAAGCTACAGATACTTTATTTTCAGATTTGGCCCTTTTATGAAAGAATAAAAAAAAATTCTAGACATATTTTTTAATGTTATAAAAGTTATAAGAAAAAAATGTGTGTTTATCTAGAGAATAAAAAAAAATATTTATAATTAATTTTTGAATAATCTTGCGTTAGTTATGTTACTCTACTTGAAAATAAATTAATCTGCTCAATTCTTTTGCATAGCTCTTAAAATTTTGAAAAAGTTTGTTAATTGAAATCACGTTTTTTATAGTAACCTACTGATCTTAAATTTGATATTACTAATCTAGCATCAAATGACTTCTGAAGCAGTGGTGTATACAAGAGGAAGAGTGAGGGGGGTCAGAACCCTTCCCACTGAACTGTGGATTTCAAATTTTCAGCATGCATAAGTACTTATTATAGGGGGATAATAGGATAATGACCCCCAAACATCCCCATACAATTTTTCTGCGTACGCTACTGTTTTGAGGTGCATATATTACTTCAAAATCACAGACCGGGATGAGTAGCTTTAGAAACTTGGTTTAGGGCCGCAAAAAAATTCAATCCGGCGCTGCATATTTGGTATTCAAGTTACAATTTTCCATCTGACACTATTGCATGATTATCGTCAAAATCGAAACCTTCAAATGAAGAGAGATTGTCATTATTCGATATTTTTAAAATAAATTGATCGAAAACAATTGTAATTTTTAATACAAAAAATTACTATGGCTGAGTGTTTGTATGTTCCTTTGCGATATGTATAAGTGAAATCTGCGTAGAAATTATATAAGGTGTTAAAAATTTATAAAAAAAACTTTTTTTACGTATGATTAAATGATTTAAATATATAAATACTTAGCAAATTGAATGATATATGTGCACAATTGACTTTTTTTATTTAAATATATAACTTATTCGATTGACATTTTTATAATATGATTTAAGGTTAATTGAAAGCAGAGGATTTTTCTAACGAGCAGTGGTGGCAGTCGTAAACTAAAAATGGACAGTCGTCAGATTGTTTACAGTAAAGGGAAAGGGTTAGACTTGTAACTCTATAAGAACCAGGGTTCTCGGTTAGACAAGTTTTAAACCCACCTAACACATTTGATGAAAATAAAAATGTCAACAATTATTTTGTATTTTTTTGTTATTTTTTTTTTTTTCGTTTTGAGGAGGGTTTATATAAAAAGGTTTTTCTTTTATTTTGCTGGAATGGGAGAGGGGACAATTGTTTTAGGGAAGTGCATTGACCACCTTGTCCATAACTTAACTACATGCCTGAAATAGACACTCGTAAATGCTTATGCTTAGAATAGTAACCTAATAATTTTTTGCATTACGCATTATTCTATTTAGTATTTTTTTTTATTAGGAAAGAGAACAACCTTCTATTGAGGATGGGCAGATGATGCTGATTAATGAAGGTCTTTTTAATAAAGATGAGCATCAAAGCGGCAAAACATTCCAACCAATTTCTTCTTTATCCAATTCAAGTATAGAATCACAAGGGGATATAATGGCATCTACTCTCAACCAAAATTTGCTGAGCGTTGCAAATATTTCTGAAGAACAGGATTGTTTTTTTTCTGATTCCTCTCGCAGCATGCCAGTAATGAATCCATGCTCCACAACAAAAGACTCAATGGCTAAAGTCAATCGAAATGCTCATCTAAATCAAGTTTCACAGGCCTATCAAAATTTTCCTCGAAATCTAAGTTCACGTTATACTACTTTGCAAAAAAACATTATGTCATCGCAAACAACTTCCGATACCGATTATGTTTATCCTTTGTATGAAAATATTTCCACAAATTCTTATAATTTTGAAAGTGCGCCCTTTATTAAAAGTGCGCATAATTTGGATAAACTACAATTTCAGCGATCTCAACAAACACAGCTTAATGCTCCTGGATTTTGTTGCTTAAAACAACCGGAACTTTTAAAAAATTGCATCCGAGGAAGTAACATGTCACGTTTAGAAAAAAATTCCTATTTACTAGAACACGAGAAATTATTGGGCGCCGCTAATTCTAGTAGATTTCCAATATCACCTGAAGTTCTTCAACATTTATCAGCTCGTACAATTGCTGGACTATACGCATTTGGTTTATATCATGATATGATAAATGCTGATATAAACAATTGTGAAGGAGGATCACTCTCACTTTCACAAGGAATAAAATATCCTTCCCATATATTTAGCTCATCGCCGATTACTGATTCAGTTTTTGAAGTATATCATCCTTATGACTTTGTTCATAGAAGAGGACCATCTTCTATGTATGGAACAAATGATGTTCTTTTTGGACCTACTTCCTCAGCATATTTTTCCGTGCCTCCAACTGTTATTGGAATGCGCCCTTTAAGGTAAGCTTATAATTACCTTATCACTTATATCAAACTTTTTTTTTAACATATAACTATGCTTGCTACTGAGTACCAGTTTAAGCAAATGCATGATATGAAACACATAAAACTATTACAAGCTTCACAGAAAAAAATAATAATAATTCGGTTTCTAGGGAACCAATAAAAAAGAACTTGCAGTGGGGTGGGTTTCTAATGGATAAACGTCCCAAGCAAGTTAATACCAACAGAGTGGGTCTGGGTTCAAAGCCGGCAAGCACAATCCCTCCAAGCCAAAAACATAACTGAGTTCCCGATAACCCAAAAGGTGAAGTAAGTGCAATACCCACAACGTTGCCAAAAATAATTTTAACTAAACATGGAACAAACAAAATAAAAGTTAGGGTCTGTAACGAAATAAAGACTTTCTTTAAAAAAAACATTATTAGAAAACACATAATAAACAAAATACCTTTAAAATTAACATTAGAAGTCAGGAAGATAAAGGCATTCATCTTGAAAGTTGTAAGTAAATATATTAAGCAGTCTATTTGACAAAATGCACAAGTAACAAAATACAAATAAAGCTCATGCACTATGATTAAAAAAGTTTCGGGAAGAAATAAGCCCTTTGCAGCACTTTCCAATGAAAAAGGACTTTTGGTTAACATTAACTGATCATATCCAAACCATCTATCGGTCCCATAGGTAGTTAGTTATCAAACAAATTCAAATTCTATTATGAATAGATTTAAAAAAAAGCATTTGCAGATAATAATAAATAAAATCTCATGGTGCCTGACAGTTATCTATCTATTAAACGAGCAATATTTTGATATATATTTATATGTAAGGGAGAACCGAGAGGTATGGGACAGTTTTTACAAAATCACTTATCTAAATATTTTACACTTATCCAAAAGAGTGGAACTGGTAATATTCTTATCTTTTCTAAGATATAAAAAAATGCAAATAAATTGAAATACTATTAATATATTTTATAATAGGTATTTAAAAATTGTGATAATATTAGCCCACTCCTCCCACATATGAGAGAGCAGTGGACATTAAAATAGGAGGTATTGGACAGGCGTAATTTATTTTTAATTTAATTTCATTGATATTCATATCTAAATTATAGAATAAGTACTTGGGGCACGAATAGTACCAAACTTCAGTTATAATTGTTTTCATTTTTAAAAATTGTACGGAAGTCAGTTTACTATAGAGATTTAAAAAAATCTTTTTGATTTTTTCAACATGATAAAAGTTCATAATATTAGTATCTTTGTTCTTATAATTCTCCTTATAACAAAGGGCTAATTTCTAAGTTTTCGAATTTTACTAGGGAAAAAAACTTTCAATTCTGGGACACGTCCCATTCCTCCATCATTTACGCTGTCTCAGTCATCCCCTGATATATTACTTCAATTACCTAAATCCTGCTAATTTCAGACTTAAATTAACTACTGGATTATAAACACCATAGTTTAGCAAATATATATTTTAAATGATATATATGAAAATATCAATATAAAGTATGAGAATTAACATTTATTTTTGAGGTAGTAAAACAGGCAATTTCAAACAAAATTCTTGCAATGCGCTTCCAACCAATCAGATGTGTCCACGGCTCGACAAATCCATAGGACCATGATAAAGTCCCTGTGTTCATATGTCAAATCCCCCCTAAAAGGAGGATTGCTCGGTACTCTCTTCTCTCCGATCATGTAGACAATAATCATGATGCTTCTTGCTCCGGGGACGAATAAATGAAAGTTGTAATATTATTCGACCATGTATTTTTATTATCATCTAAATTAACGACTGCACCCCTCCCCCCTAAAAATCAATACATTCATATATACTTGTTTGTATATTTGTAAAATTTATTTCGAAATCCGCTCTAACGATTTTCACGAAAATTGTTGTACTACTTTTTTGTGTGTGAAAATTCGATTATGATAAGTTGCAACACCGAAAAATCTCATTTAGTGGGTGAAATAAACACATTAAAAGTGCAATGTGTTTCTTTCCATTGAAAATTATTCATCGTGTATGAGTGTTAACAGTTATACTGCAATAACAATAAAATGATATTGTTATTTTAATTAATTCGTTTTTCTTATAATATCGACGAACTGATCTAGGTAGTGTGGCTAACTCTTTAAGTCTCAAGCATATTTTTTTGTCAATTCTTTTCACTGCCGGACATTTGGCAACAATTATTGTTGATTTATCGGGGGGTCCGTAAAGTGATGTACGAACCAATTTTACATTATAAAAAATATTTATTTACTTGTACATATAAAGCCGGCGACACATATGCAGTATTCGCCGCATTCCGCACAACACGGGTACTTGCGAGTACACGTGTAGATTTCAGAATATGTATTCGCAGTAGGAAGCAGGGCCGGATTTAGACATAGGCTACATATGCTGCAGCTTAGGGGCCCGTACCACACACCATAAAAAAAGTCAACTTGCGGAAAAAAAATTTTGGAAGGATGATAATCCAAACCCTAATTAAAATAGTATATTACAATATTTTTTATGACGGAGAAATATTTTATTTTATTAACAGATTTGTTCAATGTAAATATATTCTAATACTTTTTAAAACATATTTTTAATTTTTGATAATTACAATGGTATTTTTATTTTTTTTAAATTGTTATTGGAAATCAGTTGTTTTTCTTTTATTTTTATTTTGCTCAGAGCCATTTGAGGATAATAAAAAAGCGAGTACAATATTTTATTACCATTTTCATAGATTCCAGAATGCCATTGCGAAATTCCTGGGAACCGTTGAAATTTTGTAGCATAGAGTATTGGAAATTTACCAAAAACAGTGTATCCCAATTTCATTTGCACACTTAAAAATGATTTAATTTGCATTCCTAGAATAAATATTTTTCAAAAAAAAATCCCTTTATTTGGGGGGGATGATAATACACACCTCATATTCAGGGGTACACATCTCATATTCAGCCTAGTGTTCCACTAACTCTAATTCCAGCTCTGGTAGGAAGAACGAAAGTTCGAACTAGTGCTTGAATGAATATTTGGACAAAAATAGTATCTGTATTACTATGTTTAGAATGAGATGCATTCCATGTTACAACCTCTTCTGTAAAGTGCTCTAAAAACTCAATAACAAGGTTATTAGATCACTCCATCGTATAAATGTGAAACCTTCGGGGGAAAAAACCCATTGGGAAAAAAAAGCATTTGTGAACATTTAAAACTCTCAATATATTTGTTTTATCGATAACGATAAACAAATACAAACGATAATCAGTTCGAAAGTCATTGTGTTCTCGCAAAATTCGTCGTCGAATATTTTGCATTTCAACAACCGAATTTGCATGCTACGTATAAAAATTTATAAAGTGTCACAATTTTTTTTAACTAAGTATAAATAATGGATTTTATGCACGCGGACGTGGTCTTGTGGATAAAAAAAAGCAACTAGATTTTATTCCGTATATTTTCACATATTGAGATTATCGTCTACTTTTCTCTTTGCTAATGTACAAACGATTATTTGTCCACAAGATTTAATATCGACACCAGGTTTGATAAGAAGAACGAATAGTGTTCATTGCAAAACAATTATATTAATATTCCACAGTGAGTACTATTCACAATTTGATGTCGAAATTAAATGTATGAAGAATAACAATTAAATTTGCAAGAGCGAATAAAAAATTATGCACTCACAAAATTGCAGACGATATTTTTTTATTAACAAGTAGAGGAGAAGTTCTTGACACGAGCTTTTGTTTATCTTTCAAATTAATTCACGTGCATCGAGTTAATTTTCGGAAAAAGTTCTATCGGCGCGATTTTTTTTATTTTTTAGCGTAGACAGCCGCATATCACACTCTCTGTGCGCTGTGAAAAATAAACTTTATCAAAATCTAGATTTATTTAATTTCTCTGAGTAGTTTTCGAGATACCTAATCCTAGTACATTGTAATTTTTATGTTCACGAATTTACGATGCTATTCCTACTACAAATTAAACTGGTGTTTTTGTATAAATGTTTTTTTTTTTTTGTTATATAAAAATCCTAAAAATTAATGATTAAAAAACCTTTGCGAATATTAGTCTTGTAATATAATGCCAATAAAAATAATATATTCTTCAAAAATAAAACAGTTGGCGATGTTGCTTCAATGCTAATTGGTGTTGAAAACTTATATTATTTTAAAAGTTGCATATATTTTTTAATAAAATTTAACCCTTCAGTGACAATAAACGCGCGCGCATGTAGTAAACTTCACATTCATTAGTTTTAATACTGGCGAGGCAATAATATATCAAAGAACAAAGTATTGCATTTTTCCAAATGGAAATAATTCATCGTATTTAGTGATTTTTGTTTTTTTGTTTTACCAATTGGCGACCGGCGTCTATATATACATCTTTGAACATAATTTCTGAAAAATAATAAATTAGGAATATTTTTTTTATAACTGTTCATCCTTCAATTTCTGAGAATTGTAAAATATAATTTTAAATATGCCTGCGTCAATTTTTACTGACAATATTTTTTTAAAAATTAATTTTCAAATATTCATTTTTGAATTTCAATAAAATGTTTGTGAAGTGAAACCTATAAAATAAGCTACATGGAGGTATAAATATAGATACCCTAAGTTAAACTCTTAGGGTGGCCCATTCTGATAATATAGCACTGTTCCTCTCCGTAACAAATAGATAAATGTAATAACGTTGGTAGGAAATTAGGCACCGTCGCGTTAAAGATCTTGAAACAAAGCAATGTTCGGGGCATGAATGGATTGCCATGGCGTCAGACGAAACAGCTGGTTTATCTTCCTCTTTCGGTTAGCGAGGTTTTTGTTAACGACCGATTCCTATATAATATGCTGACTCATAAATGTATTTTTTTAAAAGAAAAATTGCAATTATAGAAGGCAGCCAGTATTGTTGAAAAATATTTTTGGTCTCCAAGGTACAATAATTATATGAAGGGAAGATCTACATGTATAGTTCCAATAGGAATAACGTATGAGAAAATGGAAAAAATTCTATAACTTTTGAACGGTTGTAGAAACAAAGTGCCTATTTTAAGTGGAGAAAATATTATTAAAATGGTGCAATTTTCATAAAAATCCATTCAGTCGTTTATGAGTTAAAACCAGGACAAGCAGACAAAAAATATCTCATGTGATTTTTTGAATCAGTGTATACTAATTCTTGCAAAAAACTCAAAATGAGGTGTTTTTTTCGAATACACAGACAGGCACTCCCCATTCTTATATATATGTATTGATAATCAAGTTGAAATGAGACGATATGTTCTTAAAACTCATTGGTTGGTGATGAAACCTCAAAAAATATTCGTAAAATAAGCAATAACATTTTCTCAATATTTATTATATTTTGATAATTTAAATAATAATTTTACTATTTTCGCACTAATTTCACTGTTTTGTTATATGTTGACGTTAATTTTAACATTTTGCCACTAATATCACCAATTGACGTTAATTTTATTATTTGGACACTAATTTCGCCATTTTGATTTTGGCGACATTTTTATCCATTTGGCGATATTGTTAATTCATTTGGAGGCATTTACTCACAGCCAATCAAAATGCGTCGTTTATCCCAGTATTGTCGAAAAATATTTTTGTTTGAAAGTTGATTTTTAACAATAATGTTATGAAGGGAAGATCGAGATGTAAATTTCCCATAGGAATAATGTATGGGAAAATGGAAAAAGTTCTATAACTTTTAAACGGTTGCAGATATCCACATGAAACAAAGTGCAGATTTTAAACGGAGAATATATTGTTCAAATGGTGCAAGTTTCATAAAAAATCCGTGCAGTAGTTTTTGAGTTAAATCCGAACTAACAGACAGACAGATAAAAAAAATAATGTCATTTTCTGTATCAGTGTATCCTAATTCGTGAAGAAAACTCAAAATGAGGGGTTTTATTCGATTCCACAGACAGACACTCCATTCTTATATTGATTGTAACAGTTGAGTTTATAATTCTTTCTATAATTTAGATGTTTTTCTCAAAGTAAAAACAATTATTTTGCTTATTAATTTTTAACGAAATACTTTGGCAATTGTTTTAAAATAGTTTATTTATTGACTGCTTTAATAAAAAAAACTGACTAGTTTTGGTTACATATTGAGATTTAGCAGGTTAACTTTGGCAAAAATAAAATTTAATGAATTAAGTCCTTTAAATTGTCTTTTTCCTTCGTTATATCTAGAAACTTTAACTGTATAAATAAAACATTAAGGTTGGGGGGTGGCCGAGGAGGTAGAGTACAGGACTCAAAACCGGTGGGAGGAGTGTTGTTTGAATATCGATTTGAGAGTGAAAAGACTTATAATCATAGAATCGCCAGTTTTATTTCCTTCTGATGAACTAAATTGAATTTTTATGAACTAAAAAATAGCATTTTTCTAAAAAAAAACTTTACTTTTAATTTTATTAAGTGGCGAATATTTTCCTTTTAACACCTTAAATGGCATGTACTGGATTTGATCAGATCAATGTAGTGACAAATTTTGAGGACACCGGGGATACATTGAAAATGAAGGTTTACCCATGGAAAAAAAATACACAAAAGTTTTAAATAGAATGTTCTTATTTGTTCAAAATATTTATATACAAAAATCCATCAATTGTATTACAAAATTTCAGTAACATAATTGTGTGATTAACTTTCATTGGTCACACTTATTATTAATTTATGCACAAGTCAAAAATATGGGACTTTAAATGCTTTCTGCAGCAAAAAAAGACAACAAAATGTCCATTTTACTTCAAATATTTTACTGGGTACACTTTCAAATAATACAAAATAATGAGTTTACATAATGAACTATATATATTACAACGTCCTCACTCCTGCATCTTGTGCGTGAAAGTGGGATGCCAGCTCATGTGTTGTCAATGTCATTTGACCACGGCTCACACTGACAAAACAGTGTTCCTGAGTTTTTCTGTGGGTATAGAACACGAACCGTCGTTCATAGTTCATTCCGTAATTTTAGTGCGACGGTTTTAGTTCGCCATGTAAATCAATATAAAACATTTAAACTAAAATGGGTTTTTTTAAACTATAAATGGAAAACAAGGATACTATAATATGCCTACCATTATTTATGATTTTCTGCGTTATATTCATGCTTTTCCTTTGTTTTAGCTTAATTTCTAACATTATTGGTATTTTGTTTTTGATATAATTGATGTAAGTTTGCCATAAGCTTGCCTACCAGAAATATTTAATTTACTGAATAATGACGTCAGACAGATGGAGTTTATGCGAATGTAGTTTGCAAAACTGCCAACAGATGGCGTCACCTCAATTTTCCATTCTTTTGCAATTTGTATATGTATTTTACCAAACTTCTTTTTTTTAATATAATAAGGCTCTTCCTATTTTAAGCTGATATCATCAAAATAATTATTCGCCAATGAATTGAAACAGATTTTTGTAAACAGACTAATGTTGCCATTCCACGGAGAGAAAAACAGCGTTTTTCGATCACCTCGTAAAAGAATTGTATATGCAGACAGTTGTTTTTCTATGTTGGTAGTAAACCAATCAAACAGAGAAATTATAAATTGTTAGGTTGTCAACTCTGTTAGTTTATGTCTTGTTTTCAAAATGAAAGATCTTTGATATGGTGCTGAATATATGTTTACCTTTATCTGCAAGTACCAATCTAATTTGTGTTGTTTTAATTTAAGTACTTGTAGAGTAAAACTAAAATACCGCTTAATTAAACAAAAGTTCAGTTTTAAAGTTTTAAAAGTTCAGTACTGCGTTTAAGTTCACAAACTTTGTTTTCTCCGTAATTATTTTCAAAACCTGGCGGAACAGTCTTATACACGGTTTCCTTCAAATCACTATACAGATAAGCTGTTTTAACGTAAAAAATCGAATATCTAAATCAAGCTTTGCAGCTAAAGCGACTAATAATCTAAAAGATTCGATATTTACTACGGGAGAATACGATTCGTCATAGTCTAGATTTTTGATTTGATTAAATCCTATTGCAACAAGACGCGCTTTATACTTAACACAATTTTGATCTTGTTTAAAGTTATAAACCCATTTACTTTTAATAGTTTTTACGTCAATCGGTTTATCCACTATTTCCCATACGTTATGTTGTTCTAATGATTTCAACTCGTCTTGCATTGCTTTAAGCCAATCATTTGAGTTTTTATTGGACATAGCTTCATCGTAATTATTCGGTATATCCTGAGTAACTAAACACGTCAAGTTCGTTTTAAATCTTTCTGATCTCCTTACACCTTGTTCTAACATTTTTCGTTCTTCTTCTAAAACACGTTTGCGATTCAATTCCTGACTTTTAAGCTTAGTCATACTAAGAGGTCTACCACGTTTGTGTTTGGATTTTTACTTCTGTCGAATATTCACCTAGATCTAAATCTAAAAGTTGTTGATTTTGAACATCACTCGTGAGATTTTCAGTTTCGGATTGAATTAACCCATCGTTAAAGTACGTCTCAATATCCCAATTATTATCAAAAGATCGTTTCAACAAATTTGAACCTTTTAAGTTTTCATTAAATTTTACAGAACGTTCTTCTATTACACAATTTTCCACAGCATTAAAAATTCGATAAGCTTTCCTTTCTCGAGAATATCCCACCATAATACCAGTTTTACCAGGGATTTGCAATTTGTTGCGGTATACTTTTGGTGTGTGGTAATAAGCTACACAACCGAACACTTTCAAATATGAAATATTGGGCTTTCTTTTGAAAAACAATTCTTACGGAGTTTTAAGTTTAGATTTTCTAGGGGTTAAATGTGTAACATATGTACTACAAGCAATAGCTTCAGCCCAGAAATTTAAAGAAAGTTTACTTCCGTAAATTAATGTTCTAGCACGATCCAAAAGAACTCTTACAGCTTCACTTTTACCATTGCTGAGAGGATTATAAGAAACTGTTTTTTCGTGAGTTATTCCACATTCATCAAAATAAGATTTTAGTTCATTATTAATGAATTCACCTCCCTTGTCAGATCGGAAACGTTTGATACGTTTATTTAACAATTTCTCGTATTTTGCTTTGAATAATTTAATCTTATCGATAGCTTCACTTTTAAGTTTTAAGAAATATGTAAAATACATTCCAGAATAATCATCTACTATAACAAGAAAATACTTAGAATTATTTAACGAATTTTCAGGCATAGGACCACATAAATCTACATGAATTAATTCTAAAACACATTTACTTTGTTCATAATGAATAGATTTATGAGGTTTGGAAGTAATTTTACTAACATCACATACTTCACAATCAAACTTTGCAACTTCATCCAGATTAGAAGTATTAATAGCAAGATTATTATCAATTAGCATTTTCCACATATAATCATAAGTCAAATGACATAGTCTTTCATATCACAATTTATTCATTAACATAAATACATTCATCTTTAATAGATTTTTCAACATTAGGTTCCAAAATTATTTCTAAACGCTCATTAACTTTATTTGCTTTTAAAGCTTGTCTACCTTAATTATCAATAACTTACATACAATTATGCTTAGAAGCAACTTTGTAACCCTTTTCTAATAAAGTAGTTAAGGATAATAAATTAAATCTTAGTTCAGGTACATATAACACATCATGTATAACTAAATCATTGTTATTAAACTTAGCTTTTACTGTAACACTGCCTTCCGATTTTATAGTAGAACCTATACCAGCTAACTGTATTTCACTATTAAAACTATTAAATTCATTAAAACATTTTAAATCATTTACCGTATGGCAACTGGCACCGCTGTCGTTCAGCCATATATTTTCAGTTTTTCCTGTTTCTGCATGGTCGTTGGATGCCGTCAAAGCGAAATTGGAACGGCGGTTTCGAACTTCTTCGGTGGTGTAATCCCGTCTAATCTCCGATGCACTCGAACCTCTCGAATCCCGGCGCAAATTCTTAGGTTGGTTTTTCTGTTGGTTCTGTCTTGCGTAAGAATTTTTCCATAAGTGTCCTTTTCTATTACCAAAATTACAGGTTTTCTCGAAATTCTTAACGGCGAATGCATTTTCAGTTCTTTTCCGGCTTGGGTTGGAATCTCGCTGGAACTGTTGTTCTTCCTCTCGTAGGACTTCTAAAACATCTTCCATGGACTTGTCTCTTTGGGTCTTGAGAATGCCTCGAATAATAAAATATTTTCCATTAAGTCCACGAACAGCATGGAATACTAGTTCACGACTGGTGATTTGCAGTCCAAAACTAGCGCACTTCGTAGCGTCCTCTTGCTCTAGCTATATAGTCGTTGGCGGATTCTGTTTCATCCATTTGCAAATTCTTCAATTCTTGACTAGAGTCAATTTTTCTATCTTCAATACCACCGGTACAATTGTCTTTAATCTTAGTCCACAATTCTTTGGCATTTTGTTCAGGAGCATACTATAAGACAACTTGATAAACTACATCAGATAAAGACAACTTGATGTAAGAAACAGCGTCAGCGTTCTTAGAGTTCCATTCTGCAAAACTTTTATCGTCTTCTGCAGGTCCAGCCACGTGCAGAACGTTGGAAAATCCTTTTATCGATAGCGGCTTCTAACTGCACAGACCAAATGAAATAATTATTTCCAACAAGGGCAGGAACTATCGGTGATATTTTATTATCTGCGTTAAACATTTTTAAATCTTTCTATACGCAATAACCACGGACTCCGATACCATAATGTTGTATGTGGATCGATGAATAACGCAAGCATTAGCTGAACAAGACATTTATTTGTAATATAAAAGAAATAAACA
Organism: Troglohyphantes excavatus; assembly: GCA_963932185.1. NCBI lineage: Eukaryota > Metazoa > Arthropoda > Arachnida > Araneae > Linyphiidae > Troglohyphantes > Troglohyphantes excavatus. The sequence goes on along the minus strand of OZ010672.1, from coordinate 74,590,429 downwards.
GCGACATCTAGACACAGAAATCATAACTAAAATATTTGCATATAACCAAATACCTTCTGATGCCAACAGGATATTGGCTAGGGTTCGGGGCCTATATCGAAGGAAAGACCCGGGAACGATGCCTCGTAATTTTGAACCACGGTCAGATGACGAGTTTTTGTTTTGGTTAATTAACGTCGCACTGGAGCTGCACAGTGAGCTATTGGCGACGGTTCGGGGCCTATGTCGAAAAAAAGAACCGGGAATGATGCTTCGTATTTTTGAACCACGGTCAGATGACGATGTTTTTTTGTTTTTTTTTCAATTTGGTTTTCAATTTCATTGATTTGTTCGATTACATCGATTTATTCGATTTCATTGATTTATTCGATTTCATCGCTGTTCGATTTCTTCGCTGTTCGATTTCATCGATGTTCGATTTATTCGATTTCATCAATGTTCGATTTCATCGATGTTCGATTTCATCGACGTTCGATTTCATCGACGTTCGATTTCATCGACGTTCGATTTCATCGACGTTCGATTCCATCGACGTTCGATTTCATTGATGTTCGATTTCATCGACGTTCGATTTCATCGATGTTCGATTTCATCGATTTTCGATTTATTCGATGTTCGATTTATTCGATGTTCGATTTATTCGATGTTCGATTTATTCGATGTTCGATTTATTCGATGTTCGATTTATTCGATGTTCGATTTATTCGATGTTCGATTTATTCGATGTTCGATTTATTCGATGTTCGATTTATTCGATGTTCGATTTATTCGATGTTCGATTTATTCGATGTTCGATTTATTCGATGTTCGATTTATTCGATGTTCGATTTATTCGATGTTCGATTTATTCGATGTTCGATTTATTCGATGTTCGATTTATTCGATGTTCGATTTATTCGATGTTCGATTTATTCGATGTTCGATTTATTCGATGTTCGATTTATTCGATGTTCGATTTATTCGATGTTCGATTTATTCGATGTTCGATTTATTCGATGTTCGATTTATTCGATGTTCGATTTATTCGATGTTCGATTTATTCGATTTTCAATTTATTCGATGTTCGATTTCATCGATGTTCGATTTATTCGATTTCATCGATGTTCGATTTATTCGATTTCATCGATGTTCGATTTATTCGATTTCATCGATGTTCGATTTATTCGATTTCATCGATGTTCGATTTATTCGATAAAATCGAAGATAACGGACAAATCGATAAAATCGATGAAAACGGACAAATCGATAAAATCTACAAATCGATTGTATCGATGAAATCGATTGTATGTACTGTTTCTTTCGACATAGGCCCCGAACCGTCGCCAATATCCCACTGTGCAGCTCTGGTGCGACGTTAATTAACCAAAACCAAAAAATAACTCATCTGACAATGGTTCAAAAATACGAGGCATCGTTCCCGGGTCTTTCCTTCGGCATAGGCCCCGAACCATCGCCAATAGGCCACTGTGCAGCTTGTCGCTTGTATTTCGATGTATTAAGATTATATGGTCAATCTTCTACTTAACAATTACACAGCTACTAAACATGGCTCAGTCTAGGTGATGTTGACTGTGCGTAAAAGTTTACGCATTTACTATAATTTTCAAATCAAAAGTCAATCGCGAACGTTTTTTCATTCATAAATTTTGAAAGGTAGTCACGTGTTTGAGGCGATTCGGTCTGAGATGTTTGCTTCACGATGGTGACGTCATATTCTCTCTACTACGGTCCATTCATGCTCGAAGGTAAATATAGTTTTTGCATTCTATAGAGGAATAATGAGTTGTCAAACGTTTATTATGTCTGTGGCTTGAAACAAAAAGGTTCAGTCAAGTTTAAGCTTTTTTGTTTCTTAACTATTGTGAATTGATCAATTTTAAACTACGAAATGAAATAGAAACCAATGTCATCGGGGACCTCTAACCTTCTAGAATAAAAAAAATCGTGATTACAGTAACGTTGCAATAAGGCTGGGGAATCAATTTTTAGTGGAGAAGATGTAGTTCGAAAGGTCTCCATAGCTTCTGATGGTACGACTTCTAGATTCAAAGATGTGATTATTTTTAAGGATGATGTCAGTGACTTAATGTATTCATGTGTCGGCTACTCTTAGACGCACCCTCGGCGTCTCGAGTGACTTACGCGCCCGCAGTGACTTGGTTGGACGAGCATTTCTTTCCCCAGTGGACTGGAACAAGATGCACCCATGCATTCCAGACATGAGTCCAGGCATTCCAGGCACTAAAGTCACGGTTTCTCGTCTCCCAAAATTATTAAAGGGACAAGGGATGTTAAAAATGTCAAAAACTTGAACATGTCAAAACTTTTTGTTGCTAATTCATATTTATGCTTTATTTATCTTTCATTTAAAACAAGAATGAAGTGAATCCGATACTTAGTTATAGAGTTGTGCTGGTTTTTATATACTAGCATTTTGCTTTGACAGCTGTCAGAAACGTAAACAACGTTTCTGCATGTGCCTTCAACAAGCCCCACATTAAAAAGAAACAAATATATTTAATTTTAAACTACGGATTGGCAACTCAATATAATCCGTAGTAAAATTTCGTATGTCAGAACCTCGTGGAGATCAAAATTCTCCAAATTAATATTAATCACTCACAGGCAGCCTATAACTTATTACTGGCCTCTGCCGCTACTCGAAACATGGATGTTCTTTGTATTCAAGACCCATATAACTATGGCGGAACCCCAAACTTCCTTCCCCACGGTTTCAAAAGTTTCCACTCTAAAACACTAGAAGCAGCCATTATTATTTGTAACAAGAACTTAAATGCAAAATTTAAATTTAGCACACAAACTCCGCGGTCTTCATTGACATTAACATAAAAAATAAACCATATATTTTGGCATCCATATGTCTTCGCCCCTACGGGGACATTAAAAACCAAATACCAAATAGAAGAATTCAAAAACACTAACTTTTAATCCGGTGACTTCTTCTTATTAGAAGACTTCAACTGTCGATCTCCCCTTTGGTGTTACCCAATTTCTTCTTATCAATAACCTCAATATTTCGAACATTAAAGACAAAGAATTCTCCTTTGAAACTACTATGGGCAAAAGGCAATCCTGACCTTACCATTTCTTCTCCTAACCTAATAAATGGCGTTAAGAACTGGAACATCCTGGATCTCGAGTCTGGCAGCGACCACAAATACATAGAATTCATCTTAGATTTTTCAAATTGTCCCTCTCAGGAATTCTATTTTAAATCCAGATTTGTAATGGCTAGTTCTCAAACAATTTCGAAAACCACACTGCCGACCTTCTGGCTGTCATCGAGTCTGCATACACTCGTCCTCTCCTGGACGAATGTTTCGATAAGCTAATTAAAACCGTTCAATCCTGCGACTTCAAAACATTAAAAAACACTATTAGCATTGCTTTCAAATGGCGGACTCCACAACTTAACACCAAAAGGAACCCAGTCACCGCACTTTTCAAAAAATTCAAATCATTAAGAAAACTTAAAGCTTCAATGGATGAGATTGAAGCTGCCTACCGGGAGTTTGCATTCCGGAATACTAATTCTGAAACAGAAACCAAACAACTCAACTCCATTTCTAGTGGCGACATAGCTACACCCATTGTCAATGATGTCATTTCATGTGACACCATCGAACCACGCCCCCTTCCTGTCACGTAACTTCCGGTTTCGTCCACTTCCGGTGATCCTCCGATCCTCCTCATAGGTCAGAGCTGTCATTTTCTATTTACTTGCTTGTATGGAATTAAAACACAATTATAGTTATTTGATATTGTATCAAAACATTTTCTGAAGATACCTCTTATTTTTAAGAAGATTTATGATAGTGCAAAAGTGCTATTGCACTTTTCTTTGTTTTATAAAAAAAAAACATTAAAACATAAATGTTTAGATTTTTAAAGCTTAGAATTATTGTAAAAAAATCTAGTTTTGAAACTGCAGTTTCCTAAATTTTAGCTCATCCTTTTCATATTTTATTCATTACTCTTGAGATAAAAGCTTTTTGCAAAATTATCTTATTAAAGCTGGTTTCCAGTAGCGGCTGAAAAAAATATTTAAGTTTTTTTTGCATAAATTTGTGAAAGACCGTTAGCAAGTAGGGGGCCGCGATGCTGAATGTTTTTTATATTTGACACTTTGCTAATAAAACTCAATATCTGATCCACTGTACCACCCCAGGTCAGTATCATTGTACTGTATCGGGAGACGATATATATTAAAAAATATGCCTAAGGGGGGAGTGGTATTAATTCCATGTAACCGAATAACTAAATAACTGACAACAAAAGTTCGAAGTTCAATTAAAACCTAAAAATACATTTACTAGTTTATAATTTTATGTCACAATATTATTAGCATCATTTAGAAACTAAGTGATTTGCCAGAATTTCTCTACCAATTTTCTCCACCCAAGCCTAACTAATTATCCTCTAGCGTGCAGTGAAAGATGTCAAAACTCCTACACCCACTAAACAATTAGTTTAATATGTATTTTTATCTTCTATTGTTATTTACGTATCGTTTCCGTTTGTAACAAAATATATAAATCTTCTTTTTAATGTATTTATTTCGTTTTTAGGCGTAGTGGTCCATCAAACGAATTACATCTTCGCCTGGAAGAATGTTATGAACAATTTAGACACCTCGAAAAAGAAAGAAAAAAGGTAGAACGTTGTGTGATTAGTGTGCGATTTTCTGAGTAATGTTAAACGGTTTAATATTTTAATAATTTTTAAGTATATTTTTGTTTGATAATAGTAGTATAAAATGTGTACTTGAAGAATAATTTTTTATCCCAATTAATGACTGGGTATTTGAAGAATAATTTTTATCGCGATTTATGCCTGGGTACTTGAAGAATAAATTTGTATCCATATTCATGCAATCTATGTTCAACGATAATGTGAATATTACAGCTATATTCTACGAGCGGTCAATATTTTCAATTGTTTTTCTTTATGCTTTCCTCAGAGAGTAAATTCGCATTAAACATGTTTCCGACCTTGCATACAACTTTCAGTCTAAATGTAAACCGGGATATCCCTGTTTGTTGAGCTTATCGTACAGTAACTGTATGTGCGTGTTTAATCTCGATCCAAACAAGCTTTCCTCACCAGAGTACTAAGTCGTTTAAAATCGAATCCTGATCTTGCTCTTAAATTTCTGATATATAGATTCTTGGTTTAGGCGTGGGTTCATCTGTGTAATGCTTATTCTTATTGGTTCAGCCAGTTCATGAACGTATTTCGAATACTTTGTTATCAATTCACTTAACAATTTTACCTACATGTCATCATACAACTTACTTTTGTCGAGAAGCAACGATATTTGATCCTCCATACTAACGGTTTGTGGTGGATTTTTGTAGGAAGAGATTAATTCTTCAGGAATTATATATATAAACCATCCTTCACTACTAAATATCGTTTCCCAAAGCGCAGAGAGTCTATATATCCCTTTTAATACTTATGTTGCCACCTTACAAAAAATAATTCCATTTATATTTTACACAGTTTTTTTTCTCCCCCGATAACGCTTCCAGCAATACTTGCTAACGTAGGTAATATACTGCGTAGCAAAAGTGGAGGAAATCCACCGGTTTGGTTCAACAAAAGTCTCTTTTTGTTAGGGAAGTTGGTCAAACCGTCAAACGTTTAGCGATTTTTCTTATTACAGTTTTATACTTACTAAGTTTGTGTACTTGCACAGGGATGTATCCAGCTAAAATGTTTAAACACACTTCACATATCGCGCTTCATCTGTGATCGGCTGGCTGATCTCAGCAAAGCTTTTTTCTGAATAGGAGAAGATCGAGACAATAATAGTAAAAAATTATAATTTTTCCTTAAACTCTTCCATAGTTTGGCAAAAAGAACCAATATATACCGCTGCTGTCAGGACAAACTTTCACGTAAGCGAAAGTCAGATGTGATGGCGGGATGAAGATCCATATGACTAAACAACCGCGCAAACTCAATATCGTTGCCTTTATATAAGAATCTACGAGGAAACGCAAATTCCGATTATACAATTGTCTAGCCAGACAATTTATCTGGTTCATATCACGTGAGTTTCTAAACAGAATTAAATAGTGTGAATTTAAGCTGATGTCCCGCATAACTTTGAACCTCGGAAAAAGATTGTTCATAATGAGTATAATACTGACATTATTGTGATGAATTCCATTGAATATCTCCGCCACCTGCTGATCCAATCGATATAAAAAATCATCCAAAAGTATTAAATCCTCCGATTCAAACGAATCTGGAAGACAAAGTATAAAATCAATGTATTTTTCTTCCAAAAACCAAGATGAAAAGTATGTATAGCATCATTTCCCTTTTCGAAAATTTTTGTCATGAACGTTTCTTTTAATTATTTCCCTAACTAAAGTTGTCTTCCCCGCCTGTGGTGGTCCGATTATTAAGCAAGAACTTGAACGTTTAAATTTTAAAAAAATTTGGAGATCTAGTGTCGTTAAGAGGGAAACAACCGCCCCTGATAAAAATTGTATTCCAAATAAAGTGAGTTTGCTTCGAAAAGCGTTTTTATTTTTTATTTGAACTATTTAGATATCTCACGCGAGCTTTTGTCAGCACAGCAACGACGGAAACACAAAACGAATCGGGATTGTCTAACGAAAGTCGCACCGCATTAATTGTATTTTTAGTGGTGGAGAGAGGAGGAAAGTGATTCTCTCTCGAATTTTATCAAAAAGCCGTTTCTTTTGTTGAAGGGATTTATTCTTGGCAGAGATTGTAGGACAAAACATTTTTTTGCAAACAGAGGATTAAAAAATCTTATCAGCATTGCTGCTTGGTTTATAAACCCCCGTCCTCATTCTGAAAATTAATTCGCACTTTGGTTTATAACACCATTATGCAAGTATTCAAACTGCAAAAGAACAATGATAAAAATTTATTCCTCAAGTACCCAGGCATGAATCACGATAAAAATTATTCTTCAAGTACCCCAGCACGAATTGGGATAAAAAAATTATTCTTCAAGTACCCATTTTATTCTACTGATAATGTTAATGAATTATTAATACTGTAAATAAAAATTTATATTTATAGTAATAATGATTTAATTTTTTTGTTTGTATGCCACTTGAACAGACAGAAGCAGAACTTGCTCGCCAAAATCCAGGCAAAAAAGTATCAAGTACAAACACTATACCTATTCCACGCTTAACTGCGAATCCTTCTCGTGTTGACCGCTTAATAATTGATGAGTTAAGGGAACATGCCAAGGTAAGTTAATACTTTAAAGAAAAGTTAGAAATCCTGATATTGTTTTTCTTGCATGTCTATATGAACTAGTTAACGAGTTTTGTTAATGTTAATAACAAGATTGGGTTTAGTTATAGAAAGTATTTTGATTTAAATGAATGCTGCCTCTTATAAAAAAATATGTTTAAAAATTACTTTTTTTTTTAAACCTAACTCATATTATTATTAAACAGTGTTTAAAAATAAATCATCGCATGTTATTTACCAACATTTAAAAACCACCATTCATGTTTACCAAAGCAAAAATTAGGCAGTGGTTTGGTTTTTATGTCGAAGAATTGGATTTTATTGTTGAAAAACAATTCTAGTTATTAAGATGTCACACCTCCGTGAACTCCGAATTTCAATAAACAAAATAACATAAGTTTATCTCTTGTAATACTTTTGGAGAGCTCAGGTGTTGTCCTCGGCATTACACCATGGTTACGAAGTAGTGTTTCCGTGTCTTTCTTTTGAGGTGTATCATGAACCGTTACCAATAGCCCATTGTACAGCTCTTGTGACGTTAATTCAATCAAACATCCAACTCTCCTTTATCGACCACAAAATTATCATTAGTAGTTCTACCATCTTCTTTCATTAACTGAATTTTTCTTTTATTTATTTCGCATAGGTTATTACTTTAATAGCGAAAATGGAGCAACTGAGGAAAGTGCCTGTTCATCCAAACATTCACTTGGTTATGGAAAAATGGCTTGATGCTATAAGAAATGTACAAGTTCGTCGACGTGATGAAATCATTAACGTTGCAAATCGTCAGCGAAGCTCTGCTAGTAGAATTCAAGAAGATAAAGGTAAGATATTAAGAAATTTTTCACGCAAACCTAAAATATTTTTCAATTTATTTTCTCTCTTTTAGTCTCGGACACTTGGTTTTTTATTTCTTTAATAATAACTTTTATTAAAATCATTTTACGGTACTTTCAAATCGTTTGCAAAGATACTGACCCTACTTGCAAGGTTCTTACTAATAACGTACAGTATTTCACTGGACTATATTTGGAATATTCTCCCAAATAGCCCATTTGTGTTGCGACTCTGACGTTAATAATTTACTTTAGATGGAACTGTCTTCCATCTGAGCGAGTTAATTCAATAATTTACTTTATCCTCCTGAGACACGAGCAAAATAAATATATATATGAAATAAACTGGTTTGGTAAAAAGGGTGTTTAAGTTTAAAGTGAAGAAGAGCGTTAAGTAACATTAAATAAACTTTAATATTCTTCAGAACCGTGAGTGACGTGAGTTGACAGAACAAGAGATAAAGAACGAAAAGGGAAAAACACAGGGGAATTTAGGGATTATTACCAGAGAGTGCGAGTTAGAAATATTAGCCATGGGAAGAGCGGAAAGGAAGAAATTAGTGTGGGAACCTTTGTAATTCCCAAGGGAATGGAACGTATATGGGGGGAGGGGAGGACTGTTATGGTTTAATAGAGTAAATATTGCTGTAGTCATCAAAAAATGCATGGGAATGGATTGCGCAATGGAATTAAATCATGAGGGTCCCCCCACACCATGGATGGTATAGGCGGGACAGCCCTGGTGGATCTATTGGCCTCTCTTGTGATAGAGCCGATCAATCGGCATTGTCTAGATTTGCTAGTGGCCACTTGTGAGGTTGTTTTTATGAAAACGGCGTTAAGCAGTTTCCGGTATGCTCCAAGTGTGGAGTGGAGAGTGCGACCCAGGAACACATTCTGTCTTGTCTTCGGCTCACCAGGGACTTTTTCGAGACGGATCCTTTGCTAGCCCTGGATTTTTTGAAGGTGTGGGGACTCATGAAAGCTGTCTAGCTGCCGCTAGCCAGCGAAGGACTAGTAACAACAGAAGTAACAAAGATAAAAAAAATATCTGCTAAATAAAATTGTTATTTTGGGAGATATGATTAAAAGTTTAACATATTCATTTAACATTACGAATTCTAAATTTTCGATACTCATAATTAAAAAACTACTTCACCAAATGACTTGCAAAAAGAAATCCAACCATAAATTTACCTAGATTCTAATATTGAGTCAAAATTGGGTGTTGCATTGGAAATTTTAAAGTTGATGCCGATTTTAATATGAAGATAGTCCCCTATGCAAATATTTTGTATATCAATGTGTAGAATTTATTCCCTACAAAATGGTATATTAAGTTTAGCCCTACAATAAATAGTGGCCGAAAAATAAGGGGTGGTACGCTTTTTTTCCCCGACTGTACTATTGATATCAAACTTATTTAAAAAAAAAATATATGGTTTAAAACTTATGAAAAGAAATATACTAGTGAAAAAAGGGTCAAGACCAGCCACCTGACTACGTACAAGAGGAAAACTGATACTCTGTCGGAAATTTAATGCTAATCATGTTTTAAAATTAATAAATTTTAATAACGTTTCAAAAAAGTTAACATCATTAAATTTCTAAATTTTTCGAAAAAAACAAATATTAATTGAAATTATTATTAATTTTAGCTAAGTACTATGAATTTATTCGAATAATTATTGACATTGCCATAACAACAATCTTAAATTTTGAAATGAAGTGTTCATAAATGTTAATTTAAAATATTATTAAAGTTTTTTAAAATTGCATTAATGTGCAAGACATAAAAAAAACACTTAAACAAAAACAGCCTTTTAAAAATCCTTACTTATGATATAAGAAATTTTAAGATTTTAAAAGTTTGTTAAATCAAAATTGATCTCAATATTTATAATAGTTATTCAATAAAAATCTTGATGATTATAACTTAAAAATAAAATTTTCATTCATAAAAAAATATTCAAACAAAATCATAATTAAAATATAATCGAAATTTCAAAATGTAGATTTAAAAACCTATTAATTTTAAAATGTATCTACAAATTACCTTTCATTAGATTTTGTCATAATTTATAAATCCAAAAGAAAAATCTTAATTTATAAAAAAATTATTAAAAAAAATATCTTAGAACAATAAAATTAAACTATCAGATAAAATCACAGCCATGAATAGAAATAAAATGAAGCATTCACATGAAAAACAAACTTCATTCTCCCATTCTATGTTTGGAAAAATAATCATTTGAAAAACAGAATGTAAAATGTGGAGAGTGGTTTCGTTTTTCTTTAACTTCGTACCAACCATACGTGTACCAACCAATGTACCAACCAATACGTAGGTACCACCAATGTGTGTTGCGACTAGGATTTGCTTCTGTGTCACATCGTACAAAACAGACAATGAAAAATTATATCTTGATTTTGCTTCGACGAACTGGTGGATGTTTCGAATGAAATTAATTAGCTGAACGAGGATTGGAAAATTAACACGTTCTCGGGTTTTCTGAAACGAAGAGGAACGTCTCCAGAGTTTGATAGATTTAGTTGTAGACACACATCATTAAACGCGGGGTCTGGGAAAAACCACACAAAAAATGATTATAGACTGAATTTTGCACTTCAGTTGAGGCACTCGGGAGAACTTGGAGCACATCTACGTACACCGATTTTGCATCAGTCTATCAACGTATAATCCGGTCAGCAGCAGTATGTTTGTGTGGTATAGGGCATCACTGATTGCGGATACTCCTGCGGCACCTTCTGCTAGTAGATGGCTGGCGTGAATCGGCATCCGGTCGAACTTGGCTGACTACGGTGGATGGCGATGAAAAGTTTCACGACAGTCGCCGGAATGCACTCAACAAAGCAGATAAGTGGAATGGTAGGCCGGTTAGCATCGTGGCTGCTGGCCACGATGCTAACCGGCTAAGGATGCTTAGAGGATTGAGGATTGGTCATGGGTTGTCAACAGATTCGGAGTTCCGCACTGGATTCGCAAGGGCAATCCGGAGCTCGGGATCGATGGTTGATCTTATTGCGTTGTCAGGGCTCTGGAGAATTTCTACAAAAAGTTTTAAATAAATTTTCTACTTTACGTTTTTTAAAAAACGGTTGGGGTTTCTCTGAAAGGAAAGCCTTGTGCGATTTTCCCCATCCAGAGACCATTCGCTCTTTATATCTTGTCCTGTTAACTCACGTCATTCAGGGTTTCTGAAGAATATTAAAGTTTATGAACTGTAATATATATATATATATATATATATTTAAATCAATAAGAGTGAACAGTTCATCCAGCCGGGAGTCGAACCCGGGACCCCTTGTTTAGCGCACAAGTGCTCTACCACTGAGCCATCCGGACGACACCAGACTGGATGAACTTTTCACTCTTATTGATTTAAATAAATAATTGCAGTTCCTTTGTATATATATATTATTTTGCTCGTATCTCAGGAGGATAAAATAAATTATTGAATATTATTAACTCGCTCAGAGGGAATATACATTGAAGTGAAATTATAGGTGTGAATTAACAGGGGATAAAATTTAAAGAAATAAAACAGACTGGTTATAAAAGAAGGTGGTGAATTAAAAAAGGATTTACAAGGGAGTGAAACTTATCTTTCGTACATTCTTTTAATTACTAGTTTTTTTGAACAAATGGGTTTTAAAAACGATGCCTTAAAACAAAACTATAAATCTTATAATTTTAATTTTGCTGGAGATCACATCCATTTGAATGGATGCTGAGGTCATAAGCACTGTAAAAAAATTAATAAATTTGGCAAAGTTTAATTAGTAATAAATTTACATTAATAAAAGTTCGTTAGAAAAATTTAATAAATTTTGAACCTACTTGGCTCAAGCACTTTGCCATATTGTAAACAAACAAACAGTCGTTGCCAGGTTCCAAAAGCTAAACAGTGATTTCAAATACATCCTTTATGATGCCAGTCCAGTTCTTCTTTGCCACAATAAAATCTTTTACAATAGGAGGGAAAACTAAAACATCCATTTCAATAGATGGCAGGTCGCTGGAGGATATATTGAACAGCATTAATTTTTTCAACTGTTATAAGAGTAGATTTTCCTGAGGAGTAGATGCTTATCGTCGCCAATCGCAGATCTAAAGCACCCCTTCTTATCCAACAAACCAATAAACAAATTTTATACTCTATATGGGGAAGGCTCTGTCTAAAAGTCTTATTGTATGTACCGAGTAAAAGAGAATATTTTTTTAATAGCAAATAAAGTATTTAATGAATATAAAAATGCGACTTGGGAGATTTTTGTGCACATATACAGTGGAATTCAAAAGTATTGTGCACTTGAACTGCGTAGTACTTAATAAACTGCTGCGTGAAAACTACCTAGAAAGACGAGACAACCCTTATAATGATCATTTAATTATATGTATTATATTCACACGAAGAACTTAAGAGCACGTGTGTGAAAAGTATTCGTACAGTTATTTTTCTGTCCCGAAATTAAAACTTATTTCATTATTAGTACATTTATCTTGCACGATTTAAATTAGATTTATTAAATAGTTTAAATATTCAAGCATCAACTCTACAAATTATATAGTAACTTCCGCCAATATAGATGACCATTTATCACGAAGTGTATTTTTCAAATAATTTCTGTTTTATTTACGTCATTATCTTACCTTATTGTTCCCGAATGCTTCATAAATGTTCTATTATATTTCGGAAAAAATTTGGAATGACCTATTAAATAATACAAGGATTTTTTTGTTGAAAAAATAATACATACTTCCAATTGTTTTAAAATGATTTCAAAATTTTAATATTTCTTGTAAGGTTTGTTATTTTTTTTTAATTATGAAGATGAGTTTGATCTGAATTTCTTATGTTATATACCAATAACAAAATTACGTAAATAATGATAAATTTTTATATAAATAAAAAAAATTGCCGGGAAGGAATGTATATATGTGATTTGTATTTTTAACGTGCATTAATTAAAAAGTTAAAAATAAAGGATTTGCAAAATATAGGAGTTGACAATTTATAGCACAATTAAGTTTATATAGCCCAGTAGAGATAGCTAAAAAAAAAGGGCTGTAGAAGATGGAGTAATTTTGATTTTCAGGTATGTATTGACCCCTTCGTGAAAAATCCAAGTTTTCCACCTCCTAGCCCTTGTGCGTTTTCCGCCATCTTGAAAAAAACGTTTAAAAAAAGCACTTTTTACATGCTTTTATTTAACTCACACTGTCTGGTGTGATGTGTCTTCAAATTTGTAACTCAATTTAAACCCACTTCCAATTTTCATAAAAATTTGAAACTTGGCATACATACGTAATCCCGGTGACAATACAATAATTAGTCATAAAATTGTTAATTACTAATTAATTCTAATTAATAATGAATATTTTTAAAATTGAAAAATCTGGCCAAGGCAAGATTCGAACCCATCATCTTAAAAAATGACGTCAAATGAATGCGCGAAAAATTATGCGCAATGATCTGGTTTTGCTTCAACAGAAAAGCTTTCCGACGCCATTTTGAATATTTTTAAACAAAATGACAGATTTCCTTTGCAATATAATAAAAATATTTTCAAAATGGAAAAGTATAAGTCAGCTAAAATAAAACAAAAGTGATTTTATATATATCTTAAAATGGCTATCTTTCAGATTGAAATATATAATGTATAAAAAAACTTGCTCACGTATAGGACAGAACCCACAATCTTAAGCCGGCGCCACATATGCGGTATTCGCCGAATCCCGAGCAACCAAACCTTCGATATTCGCCTAAAGACGCATGCGTGGATGGGTCGCTCGGTATTCGGCTAGTGCCGCGTCGCTCGCGTTTCGACGATTTTCAGCACCACACTACAAGTTGCTCGCCTTATCACGAGCAACTTCGCTCGGGTTAAAGCGAGCAAATTGAATAATTGCGTTTCCCACTTGTTTCGGGAAAATGGAACACATCTCGAAGCGAGCTCAATGGTGATTGGCTATCGATATTTTATTCTATATTTTGATAGCCAATTACATTTATTAGGTTGGAGGGAAAGTTCTGTCGTATTTTAAATAGGCAGGTGATTTTGCTTGTAAATAAAAAGTACATCTGGCTAGTGAGTCAATCGGATTTTTTTTTGTTTTTTTAGACTGCTGTATAATATAAAAGGTGCCCTTTTTTACCGTTCATGATTTACTTGTGATATTTAAAGTGAAAAACATGTCAGTAGATTAAGTGCAATTACGACACTGCATTTTATATGAATTCCAAAAAGGAAGCAATGCATCGGTTGCATGTAAAAATTTATGTGCGGTATTTGGAAAAGATATTGTAAATGTTCGTACTTGTCAAAGATGGTTTAGCAAATTTCGTTCCGGGGATCTGAGCCTCAAAGAAAGTGATCGATCTGGACGACCATCCAAGCTCGATAATGATGTTTTGCGATCCATGTTGGAAAATAATCCACATTTAACAAGTCGAGAAATTGCAGAAGAGTTTGGCATTCATCATACAACTGTTGGAAATCACATTAAATCCGTTGGGTTTGTGTTAAAGCAAAGTGTTTGGGTTCCACATGAATTAACGGAAAATAATTTGTCTGATCGTGTAAGAATGTGTTCATGACATCTGATTAGACACAATGTTTTTGGACAGGCTGGTTACTGGAGATGAAAAGTGGATTCTTTACGAGAATATTAAAAGAAAAAAATCTTACTGCAAAATTATCTAACGGGAAAACAAATTCACGTCTTTTGAAAGTGTTTCTAAGGCAGTTGCTGACTATTTTAACTCCAAGGATGGGAAAAAACAGGAAACACAGGAATTCACAGGTTACCTGAAAGATGGCAACAGGTTGTAACTAATAACGGAGCATATATAATTGATTTATATTAAACACATATTTTTATAAATGAATTCAAATATTTTCTTTAAAATACGACAGAACTTTCCCTCCAACCCAATACTATCAATATAGTACTATTTTCTTTTTTTATTTAAAGAGAGAATATTGTTCTTTTCGTATCAATTTGACTTTAAATATATCGTGGTGTTTGTTGTGCTATTATTTTAGAATTTTTATTTAGTTTATTCATTTATTTTTATGAAGTTGTCTGTTTCACTTAAATATTTTTGGTTTCACTTAAATATTTATGTTCCATTTACTTATTTCATTTATTTATCAATAAAATTATTTCATTTATTTATCAATAAAATTATTTCATTTATTTATCAATTAAATTATTTCATTTATTTATCAATTAAATTATTTCATTTTATTACTTATTTATATATTTGAAGCATTTAACTATTTTTATGCAGATGCGAAAAATGAAGATATTATTTTAACATTTCTATTCGAGTTTTCAATGTGTTTAAACGATTTGAAGTCTCACGACCTAAATAAAATGGAGTTTTGTCATGAAACGTCTTTAAAAACATCTATAAAGGGTGTGTGTATGGACATAGTAGTCATGATAGAAACACCATTTTACGCTTTTAGGATAACCGATTCCGACACTATAACTTTCTAAATATAGCACGTTTGACATAAATTTGGTCCAGCCGATGAGAGTTTCATATTTAAAAAACTTTTAGTGTTTTGAGTTTTTTTTTATCGTATATTTTGTATATTTACTTGTTTAGTTCGTCTACTTAAACAATTCCTTCGTTTATTAAGTTGTGAATTTTACTAAATTATTTGTTCAGATTATTTTTTTATTTATTTATTAATTAATTTCATTTATTTGTTTTTTTATTTAGATTACTTGCATTTAACTGTTTTGATGAAGACACAAAAATATGAAAATATTTAAATAGTATTTTAAAACCTCGAAATGAAATGTCATTGATTTAAACGTTTTGAAGAATCTTGAGTTGAAAAATAAAATGTGGTTTTGATGTGATTAAAACCAGCTATTCTTTAAGGTGATACATTCTGATACTGTAACATAGAAAAATGAAGCACGATTGTTATAAAATTAAATTTGGCGAGGATTCGTGTAAAATCTTGAACTAAAGCAAAGCACGTACGGAGAGCGGACGTGGAACATACGAGGAATCAGGCGTAGCAGTTTGCATATCTTCCTCTGTTAGCGAGGTTTCCGTTGATAAACGAACCTTAGTTAGATATTAGTTATCGGTATTACTTAATATGTCAATTTTAAATCTATATAAGATATGTTTGGTTGAATTGACGTCGCACTAAAGTTACAGAATAAACTACGAGCGACGCACAGTGGGGTATTTGACCTCAAAAGCTGGCCAAAAGTCATTTTTTTTAAATTAAGAATTTTAAATTTTGGATTAAACCATATGATAAAAAACTATCTAAAGTACAATTCTGCAGCACTGTTTTTTTTATTTTAACTGTATTTTCTGTGGCAACACTGTCGTTAAACTTAGAAAACTTGTAAACGGTGCATATTTGTACCAATAAAAACTAACTTTTTTCAGAACTATTTTATTTAAATTCTGCTAATATTTTTAGTTGACTGCGATAAAAAATGTATATAATATTATGTTTGATAACTTTTTTGTGTACTTTTACAATAAAAAAATTTTATAGTGCATTTTGAATGTAAATTTTTGAATATTTTATAAACACGAAAACATTTGTTAACTTTCTTCACTTCTCTTCACTATATAGAATAGTACAGAGTGATAAAGTAACTATTCTTCTACACGGGAGAATAAAATTTCCACCACCTTTTTCCCCCTTTAGATTTTATGAGGCTTTTTCTGCAGCGTTCACCAAAATTATTAGAACGTCTTTTTCGAGTGCACCTGGATATTCACTGTGTAACAAAGCGAACATACATTGAATGCTTATCTAAATACTTCACAAGACGTGTTTTACAACAGTACAGTGTAGGGAAACTGTAAGTATACAATTGCGCAAGTGTCATAGTCTGAAAACCCCAACCCTAGAATCTCTCTTCTTTAAATTATCGGTTGTGCGGCTGCGGCGGTAATAAATTAAAAGCTCTAGTTGGGGAACTTTTTCCGACCCCTTCCTTCATGTGTTGATACTTGGAAATTCTCTTCAATCGAACACCAAAAGAAGAATGTGACCTTAAACCCGACACTCCAAGTGTTTATATTTGCTGCCCAAGTTTCATCCGCCCAAGAGGAACGAGTAAATTCGCAGTACTAGGATTGACTTCATTCTGCTCTGTATCTCCGAGAAAAATAGTACATTCTGCTCTGTATCTCCGAGAAAAATAGTACATTCTGCTCTGTATCTCCGAGAAAAATAGTACATTCTGCTCTGTATCTTCAAGGAAAACTAAGATCAAATAGCTTTTTGTTTATGGATCCAACATCTGCAGGTTCGAATTTTGATATCTTGTAGAAAATATTCCTTTTATTTGATTGTACGTGAAAATATTAATTAAAGCAAGTTTAAAAATAATAAGGATGTAACATAATTGAATAATATTAATACATCGTTATGCAAAATACAAAAATAAAAAAAATACTGTCTTTAATTTTTTGGCTGTAAGAAAAAATACCTTTAATAATGGGAATGCACATAGTATCGTTTTTAATGGCTTACTGGCAAAAAAGTATGACATTGTACAAAATATTGCTTTTATTCGAAAAATATTTTTAATAAAAGAACAACTTTGATTAAAGTAAGAAAAGCAGCACGAAGACATACTGATAGGTCTACCATAACTTTTTTTTTTTAATTTTAGGACCATCGGGAACCCGAGCGACTCGCCATAACCCGAGCGATTTACTATTACTTGCTCGGATTACAAAAACTTGAGCAACTCGGCTTCTTGCGAGTATACTTGCCGATTTCAGAACATTTATTCGCAGTAGGAAGCATGGCCGGATTTAATAAAAATATAAATATAAATTTTGATAAAAATAGTCACTATAATACTACAATATTTTTATGATGGAAAAATATTCTATTTTATTAACAGATTTGAACAATATAAATATATTCTAATACTTTTATGTTCTTTAAAAACATATTTTTAATTTGTGATAATTACAATGAAATTTTTTTTAAGTTGGAAATCAGTTTTTTTTTGTTTTACATTTTTATTTTGCTCATAGCCATTTGCGAGTGCAATATTTTATTATTATTTTCATAGATTCCAGAATGCCATGCACATGGAGATTCCTTGAAACCGTTGAAATTTTGTAGCATAGAATATTGAAAAATTACAAAAAAAAAGTGTATCCTAATTTTGTTGGTACACTTAAAAATGATTTAATTTTCAGTTCTGGAATATATATTTTCCCTCTCAATATATTTGCTTTAGCGATAACGATAATAAAATACAAACGATAATCAGTTCGAAAAACTTTAAGTGTTCTGGCAAAATTTTTCACCGAATATTTCGCATTTTGACAATTGAATTTGTATGCTACATATAAAAATTTCTTTAGTGTCAATCCATTTTTTAACTAAGTATAAATAATGAACTTTATGCACGTTGACGTTGTCTTGGGGATCTGGTTTTTATTCCGTATCTTTTAACATATTGAAATTATCGTTTGCTTTTTTCTTAGCCAACGTACTAACGATTATTTGTTTACAAGATATAATATCGACACCAGGTCAACATAGAGTTCATTAAAAAATATATATATTAATATTCGACAGTGAATACTATTCAAAATTTGATGTCGAGATTAAATGTATAAAGATTGACACTTTGCTATTGTTTATCCATTTTCGGAAAAATTCCTATCGTTAATTACTGTTTTATTGGTATTTTAACAGTATGGCCCGGCGTTACTCGTAGTAAAAGCTGCGCGATTTTTGTGTTTGTTAGCGTAGCCACCGCATATCACTCTCTGTGCACTGTGTAAAATAAACTTTATAAAAATGTAGATTTATTCAATTATTTTGAGTAGTTTTCGAAATACCTAAACCTAGTACTTTTTTTTAATTTTTACGTTCATGACTTTACATGCTATTGCGATTGATATTTAAAGTGATGTTTTTGTAAGAAAAAAAAAATTGTTATATTAAAATTCCTAAAATTTATTTAAAGATTAAAAAAGCCTTTACGAATGTAGCCTTGTAATATCAAGTCGATAAAAATGATGTATTCAGCAACAATAAAAGTAAAATACTTGGCATTGTGGCTTCAATGTCAATGGTGTTGAAAACTTATATTTTTTTAAACGTTTGAAATTTTTTGTATAAAAATTAACCAGTGGAGTGCCAGCTCAGGTGTTGTCGAAGTCATTTGACCACGGCTCACAATGAAAAAAACAGTGTTCCCGAATTTTTCTATGGGGATAAAACCCGAACCGTCGCTCGTAGTTTATTCTGTAACTTTAGTGCGACGTCAATTCAACCAAACATATCTTATATAGATTTAAAATTGACATATTAAGTAATCCGATAACTAATATCTAAATAAGGTTCGTTTATCAACGGAAACCTTGCTAACAGAGGAAGATATGCAAACTGCTACGCCTGATTCCTCGTATGTTCCACGTCCGCTCTCCGTACGTGCTTTGCTTTAGTTCAAGATTTTACACGAATCCTCGCCAAATTTCCTTTTATAACAATCGTGCTTCATTTTACTATGTTACAGTATCAGAATGTATCACCTTAAAGAATAGCTGGTTTTAAACACATCAAAACCACATTTTATTTTTCAACTCAAGATTCTTCAAAACGTTTAAATCAATGACATTTCATTTCGAGGTTTTAAAATACTATTTAAATATTTTCATATTTTTGTGTCTTCATCAAAAAAGTTAAATGCAAGAAATCTAAATGAAAAAACAAATAAATGAAATTAATTAATAAATAAAAAAATAATCTGAACAAATAATTTAGTAAAATTCACAACTTAATAAACGAAGGAATTGTTTTAAGTAGACGAACTAAACAAGTAAATATACGATAAAAAAAAGCTCAAAACACCAAAAGTTTTTTAAATATGAAACTTTAGATCATCGGCTGGACCAAATTTATGTCAAACGTGCTATATTTAGAAAGTTATAGTGTCGGAATCGGTTATCCTAAAAGCGTAAAATGGTGTTTCTATCATGACTACTATGTCCCTACACACAACCTTTATAGATGGTTTTAAAGACGTTTCATGACAAAACTCAATTTTATTTAGGTCGTGAGACTTCAAATCGTTTAAACACATTGAAAACTCGAATAGAAATGTTAAAATAATATCTTCATTTTTTCGCATCTGCATAAAAATAGTTAAATGCTTCAAATATATAAATAAGTAATAAAATGAAATAATTTAATTGATAAATAAATGAAATAATTTTATTGATAAATAAATGAAATAATTTTATTGATAAATAAATTAAATAAGTAAATGGAACACAAATATTTAAGTGAAACACAAATATTTAAGTGAAACACAAATATTTAAGTGAAACAGACGACTTCATAAAAATAAATGAATAAACTAAATAAAAATTCTAAAATAATAGCACAACAAACACCACGATATATTTTAAAGTCAAATTGATACGAAAAGAATAATATTCCCTCTTTAAATAAAAAAAGAAATTAGTACTATATTGATAGTAAATGGTAATTGGCTGTCAAAATATAGAATAAAATATCGATAGCCAATCACCATTGAGCTCGCTTCGAGATGTGTTCCATTTTCCCGAAACAAGTGGGAAACGCAATTATTCAATTTGCTCGCTTTAACCCGAGCGAAGTTGCTCGTGATAAGGCGAGCAACTTGTAGTGTGGTGCTGAAAATCGTCGAAACGCGAGCGACGCGGCACTTGACGAATATCGGGCGACCCATCCACACATGCGTCTTTAGGCGAATATCGAAGGTTTCGTTACTCGGGATTCGGCGAATACCGCATATGTGGCGCCGGCTTAAGAATAGGCGGGAAGAAGCCAGAAAAAGATTAAACTGGTGAATTGTTTTGTTGGTTCCACGATTTTGATTATACTGCAATTTCATATGTTCTCATCGGAGAGAAAGACTGTAATGCTACCCATGTGATACCAACATTACAGACTGTAATAAGACTGTAATTCTTGGAGTTGCGAAATATCAACTTTGTGGTCAACATTTCTCGTAGTGTGAACATTAAACTGAAAATTTCTTGTATACTCCAATTATGCGAAGACACTTACAATGTTTTTTTACTGTACCTTTTTAATTTATAAATTGTATGTATAGTATGTGCATATTTCGAAACGTATAACTAATATATTAATGTAGCTTTAAATATTAATACTGTTCACTGCGGATTCGGTCACGTTAACATTCCCCTTATAGAACATATGAGTACAAGTAACTATGTTTCGATACTAAATTCCTAGGAAAGGTTCACATGGATTTGTGAGGACTTGCTCCTCTAAACTCATTGGGGGTAAAAAGTACCTTCTGTCAGTCCTTGATATCTACTTGCGGAAAGTAGAAATTAACAAAACGTAACACTGAATGTTTTTTCTATTTCAAAACTTGTATATCTAAAGTGGAATAGAAACCAAATTTAAAACTATTTATGCCGGACAGACACTGGAATAAAATTCTGTTACCGAATTTAAAAACTTTCTTGGTAAGTTGGATATTGAACACGAGCGTGTATTTACGTAAACTAGTAATCCACATGGGGTGACTGATAAAGCTAATATAACAGCCATGGACGGAGAACGTGCCATGCTCCAAGACGGTCGGTTACAACCACGATTTTGGGCAGAAGCCCTCGTGACAATTGCGTATATCAGAAATAAAGGAGAGTTTAATTTAACAAAGGGGTTAATACCTATTGATGTATGGAGTGGTCATGAACTCTCCGTGAAGCATTTCAAAATACTTGGTTCTCTGAGGCGTTGGTGCAAAATCCTAAAGGAAATTTACTAAACATGTTTTTAATTGTTACTTTTAATAATTTAAAAATATGTAAGTGCTGATAATCTGTTGCGTTAGATAAATTTTAACTTGGATTAATTAGTTTTCATACCATCAGTTTTAAATTGTATAGAGTCGTATAAAGGATTTTTAAAAGGCTACTATCGGCGTAGCTTAACGTCCCATCACCAAAGTAAAGCATCGTCCGCCGTGCTAGTACTATGAAGGATGACCATTTGAGAAAACCGCGACTTGTTGATCTAAAATAAGAGGCCCGGTGGTGTGGCCCCGAAAAACGGTATACGGCTAGCAATCGGAGGATTGATAGTTCGAATCAGAGTTCCTAAAGTATTAATGGTAAGCACGTGACCTAATGTTTTCAACATTAAGCGCTAAAATGGGCTGGTTCCAATATGACATTACTTCATGTCGGAATAAGCGAAATATCGCTCATTTTAATACAGTTGTGAAAATGCTTGTCAATGTGTCAAAATTTTGTATTTGATACTTTGCGTTAAAGAATTATACAAATGTGTAAATATTGTTTAAAAGTATGCATGAGGATATTTACATTTTTAAACAATGTGAAAAATGTTTTGAAAATACTCTTAACTTCTTTTGGCGATTATAAACTTGCGATTTGTTATAGTACTTCTAAACCGTATTCCACATTGCAAACAATATCGTTAAGTTGGCACAAGTATCGAACATTAACATTTCATACTGGATTTAGGATCTGGTCACGCATCATGCCAGGATGGTTCCATGTTGGTCTAAGTATAACCACGTGATTGCCGATATAATACTTTAAGAACTTTGTGGTTAGAATCTAAGCATACTTAACAATAGTATGGCTACCACTTATCCCCTAAATTATTTGCCCATAGTCCACTGTGCAGCTCTAGTGTGACGTTAATTAACTTAACCAAAACAATCCCCTAAATTACAAGTTCAGGTGTTTCGTCGTCATCTGAATATGGTTCTAAAATAACAAAGGTGAATGTTTATGTGTTCCCGGGTTTTTCCTTCGAGATAGACCCCGAACCGTCGCCAATAGCCCACTGTGTAGCTCTAGTGCGACGTTATTTAACCAAATCAGACCAACCTATATTACAAAATTCGTCCAAAATTATCTTCAATTGCCACCAGCGCGCGTACACGAAACGCATTAAATCTGATCGGAGTCTAATGTCCTGACGCCTATTGAGGTTGCGTCGGGTGCCAGTACTGCAATTGTCTTCATCTGACGGGGTATTTCCTTCGAGATGGACACCGAGCCGTCGCCAATACCCTACTAAGCGGCTCTAGTGTGAAGTTTATTAACCAACCAACCCGAAATAAAGAACTTTGGTTTGATTAAATAGCGTCGCACTAGAACTACACAGTGGGCTATTGGCGACGATTCGGGGCCTATCTCGAAAGGAAGACCCGGGAACGATGCCTCGTATTTTTGAACCATGGTCTTTGGACCTCGATCAGATTTATCGTGCACCAGTCCCGCATACGCGCCGTTAATTTTTTGTGGATATTCTGGACGACATTCTAGTATTTTGGTAGCAAAGTTGGCAACCCTCCGATCGCAATATCACTACTGTATTTACTTTTCCTAGTCAAGTCTGAATCAAAGGATCGAACCAGGAATCCTCTGATTCCCAGCTGACGCCTTTATTCACTGGACCACGAGGGCCCTTACGAGTTGTTCGATTACAGCTAAAATAAGATACTTGACAAAAATGTTAAAATGTAGTTAACTTGTGATCGGAGGTTGCCAGATTCGTTGCGATGCAACAATACGTCATCCGAACTTGCCTCTAATTTCTACGGCGCGTATACGGGACTGGTGAAGGTTAAATTTGATTGGGGTCCAATGTCCCGACGCCTACTAAGCCAGCGTTGGGTACCAGCTCAGGTATTGTCCTCGTCATTTGACCATGTTTCAAAAATACGAGGCATGATTCCCGGGTCTTTACTTTGGGATAGGCTCCGAACCGTCGACAATAACCCAATGGGGAGCTTTAGTGCGACGTTAATTAACTAAACCAAACCCAACTTAACGAATTCAAATTTCTAACTTAACGGCGTCGGGTGGCATCTTCGGTGCTGTCCTCGGTATCTAAGAATGGTTCAAAAATACTAGGCATTGCTTCCGAGTCTTTCCTGCGAGATGGGTCCCAAACCGCCGCAAATAGCACAATATACAACTCTAGTCCGACGTCATTTAATCAAACCAAACTTGTGAACTTGACGATTGACATTCTCAACTCAATAGTTCTAAAAATTCCCAGATCCAACTTATCGACATTTTTAAATATTTTTATAGGTAAGGTAATATGAAACAGTTATCTCAAAATTATTGATTTGTTACACACATGTTCCAAAGCAGTATCTGTTCAGAGGTCTAATTTAATTTTAGTCTTCCCTCGCTTTCAGTTGCAACTAATTAATTTTCTTCGGGAATAAATTTTTCGAAGAATTCGGGGATTTTTAAAACTCGAAATTCCCAACTTTTAAGGTTTCCAAATTATTGGGGGGTTGTGCCCCCCCCCTTGATGAGCAACTGGGGCTCCCACTATGCAGCTCTATAGCAACGTTTCTTTAACTAACCATCCTTGGGCTATTAACGAAATTCATTTTAAAGTTAGTTATAAATTTAAGAAGCATTAATATTAAACAATTGTTTACTTATATAACTAAAAAGCAGAAAATAATATATATATATATATATATATATATATATATATATATATATATATATATATATATATATATATATATATATATATATATATATATATATATATATATATATATATATATATATATATATAAAATAAACTTTTTAAAGAACATGCTTTTATTAAATGTACTAAAATACAAAAATTAATCAAATGGATAAGTGGATGAAGGGACTAAGTAATATTTGCATTTGCGATTCCAATTTTGTTGTAAATAAAAAGTTAAGTAAATGTGTATTGTCCTAACAATATATGGCTATACTTGCTGTATTTAAGCAGTACATAGCAGTATAAGAGAAATGCTATGTTATACTTATATCCATAGTTATTGTAGATAAAAATTGTATACTTCTTGAAAACTGACTTTTGTAACATTACCTTTTCATCCACTTGCCCCTTGAATTCTTTTCTCTTCAACTACTTTGAAATATGTTGAATATACTTTTGTTGGAACTGACTAAAAATAAAAGCGTGGGGCACTCACACATTATATCTAAAAACTTAAGGTCTTCTTTTATCATCTTGAAATATTAAATAATTCTTAATAAATTTTTTAATATAATATAAATAATAAGCGCCCCACGCTTTTATTTTTTAGTCAGTTCCAACAAAAGTATATTCAACATATTTCAAAGTAGTTGAAGAGAAAAGAATTCAAGGGTCAAGTGGATGAAAAGGTAATGTTACAAAAGTCAGTTTTCAAGAAGTATACAATTTTTATCTACAATAACTATGGATATAAGTATAACATAGCATTTCTCTTATACTGCTATGTACTGCTTAAATACAGCAAGTACAGCCAAATATTGTTAGGACAATACACATTTACTTAACTTTTTATTTACAACAAAATTGGAATCGCAAATGCAAATATTACTTAGTCCCTTCATCCACTTATCCATTTGATTATTTTTTGTATTTTAGTACATTTAATAAAAGCATGTTCTTTAAAAAGTTTTTTTTTATATATATATATTTTTCTGTTATTCCTCAAGAACTTGCTGCCAATGCATTTTAAGTAAAAAGATATTATTACCAATTTTAAAGGGCATGACATTTTCTACAAGTTTTATGTATAATAAGTTTAAAATTCTGAATAGGTGCTGAGATACAGAGCAGTAAAAACATGTAAAAATTAAAAAAAAAAAACGCAAATGTCAGATAATGTGTTGGTTTTACCTGAATAACTTTTTTCTGCAGTTTAGCGCAACATGCATAATAACCAATCTTATAGAGAATTAAATGTCCTACAAGATTCATACAAAATATTTGTAATTACTACCAATAGATGCCCAGATAT
Source organism: Troglohyphantes excavatus (assembly GCA_963932185.1). NCBI lineage: Eukaryota > Metazoa > Arthropoda > Arachnida > Araneae > Linyphiidae > Troglohyphantes > Troglohyphantes excavatus. Next base: position 74,564,458 of record OZ010672.1, on the reverse strand, counting down.
GTTAAAATACCAATTTTATTGAAAGTGGGCTGGAAACTGCAAATATCACCCTCTGTTGAATTTTTTAGTAAATGCTTTCCTGAATTTAATTCCCTATTGAATGCATAGTGTATTTAATATTTACAAGCATTGTAAACATACCATGACATCCATATGTAATACATGTCGGTATTTCTCATAATACATGGAGGTACTAAAGTAATAGGAGCTAATACAGTAATACATATTAACATATGTAATGCATGTGTTACAGTGCATATACACACGTAATAATTGTAATGCATTTGTGTTACCAGTACATATACACATGTAATGTATATATGTTTGAATAATTTTGACAGTTTAATTATTAAACACTGAAGAAATTAGACGACATTCCACTCATGTAGCAAAAACAAATATTTTCTTTAAAAAATCAAATAAAATTTCGAAAAAGATTTTTTTCTCTGTAATACTCTTAATTTTATCAATTTTTAGGGTGGATACGGGGTCTTGTACGGTGGAACTCGCCGCACACCCCTAAGGGCGTCTCTAGTCGGGGATGTTAGCCCCTCTGACGGGGAAGACTAGCCCCCCGTCGGGCAATTCCTAGCGCCACCACTGCTGGAAATATCGAGGATTCAAAAGTTGTAAAGGATATCACAAAGTTTCCTTTAAGAGTATCCAAATACAGAAAAGCATTTGCTAACCATAGTGCTAAACAACAACAAAAATCACAGAAACATCGATTCGTGCCTTGTCAATTTTCATGGAAGCTGGGTTATCACGTAACGGTATGAAGTAGTAAGAACTAGTGACAAAAAACTCTTTCCTTGTTATACATGTAGTTATCCTTCAAAAGGTTCAGAAAGAATGATATCCTGCTCCAAACTCGTATCAAGTGAGTGTTCCCGGGTCTTTCCTTCGAGATTGACCCCGAACCGTCGCCAATAGCCCACTGTGCAGCTCTAGTGCGACGTTAATTAACAAAACAAAACCAAAAACGTATCAAGTGATTGCTACTGGACTATTGGTGCCGAAATACAATTTCAAGCTTTGGTAAATCATACGAGTGAGCGATTAATCACATATTATGGAGAGGCTTTAAATACGTTTATATTGATGAAAAATAAAATCGCTAGAACTTATTTACAAATGGGGATGTTTGTTTGGTTTGATTAAATTAACGTCGCACTAGAGCTGCACAGTGGGCTATTGGCGACGGTTCGGGGTCAATCCAAATGGGGATGTGATGGTTCCGAGCAATCACAGTACAAACAAAGATTTGAGAATAGTTTCGATTCCGTTGCGAACATTTTTCAATCTTCTATAGCGCCTCTTCAATTAACTGGCTTGGAAAAATCCTACACCGTCGTCACTGCGATATTGTAGGCCCATCAGGACAAGATATAAACATGAAACAGCAGATATCACAAATGAAGAAATACAATACATAAAAATACATACATAAGAAACCCAATGTTTTTTAAGTTTCTTGCAAAAAATATAACTTTGTATAAATAATTAAAAATATAAAGGTTGTTTATTATTTTTTTGTAAATATGCCTGGTTTTGGTTTGGTTTTGTTAATTAACGTCGCACTAGAGCTGCACAGTGGGCTATTGGCGACGGTTCGGGGTTAATCTCGAAGGAAAGACCCGGGAACAGATACACATTCACTCACACATTCATACATGCACCTCGTTATTTTAGAACCATGGTCAGATGACGAGGAAAACTCCTGAACTGGCACCCAACTCCTTCAATAGATGTTGGGACTTTGGACCCCGATCAGATTTATCGTGCACCAGTCCCGTATACACGCCAGTATAATTTGTTGGATATTCTGGACGACTTTCTAGTATTTTTGTAGCGAAGCTGGCAACCCTCCGATCGCAAGATCACTACTTTTTTGCATTTCTATGTCAAGTCCATTTCACGGATTCGAACCACCAATCCTCTGATTAGTAGCTGAACGCCTTACCAACTGAGCAACTGGGGCTCGTAAATATGCCTGACATATAGTTGCAAATATAGAAAACTTCATTTTTTGAAGAATAAAATTAAAAATTCATATTTTTTATTATAATTATTTACTCCTGAAACTAATAATTATAATTGAGTATCTAAACGGTGGATAAAATATATATGAAACAAACTATTTAAATTTAGGAAGTTTGAAAGTAACGCACTATAAGCACTACTAAAAATTAAGCATTCTTAGTTTGTTTGGATATGTCTTGTTTTGCAGCTGTAGAGGTAACTTGTTTGAACTTTCGACTTTTTCAACATTTTTTATTTTAATATGGAATTTTAAAGTAGAAAATGCAATAAAATAATTTTGGCCAACTTTTTGGGTCAAATACTCCTATGTGGGCCGGTTGGCTTCCGGAGTGTTGGGGGACTTATCTTTCTCGACCCGCACTGCATGCTCATGGACTGTTTGTCTGAGTCCCGGCCCTTTGGAGTTGGGGCAAAGTTTGTACGGGCCTGGGTGTGCAGTACAGATAGGAAGATATTACATATATACACTTCCGTAATCGTCATAGCCAATAGTAAAACTTCGGTTTGGTTGGTTTGGTTAATTAACGTCGCACTAGAGCTACACAGTGGGCTATTGGCGACGGTTCGGGGTCTATCTCGAAGGAAAGACCCGGGAACACATACACATTCACACACACATTCATACATGCACTTCGTTATTTTAGAACCATGGTCAGATGACCTGAACCATGACAGGAACACCTGAACTGGCACCCAACGCCTTCAATAGACGTCGGGACTTGTAAAACTTCGCAAAAAAAAAACTCTGGAAAAGAAGTACACCATACGGCACAAAATATTGATGCACATTGGGCTGATAACGTCCAACCCGTGTGTACAAACCAATATTTTTGTATTTATTGAATTGCAAATTTCCTGGTTCAAAATAACGTTCCTAGATCTATCTTACGAGATAGATTGCGAACCGGTGCCAATAGCCTATTGTCCAACCCTTTGGCGACGTAAATTTAACCCAACCAATCAATATTTATTTGGTTCATACAATACAAATCATGAGAGGTTATAGTATTCACATACAGTAAATGTAGAAGTAGCGTTCGGTGGCTTAATTGGTTAGAACGTCATGCAAGAAATGTATTTTGAGATTATGGGTTCTGTCCTACATTTCAGCAGGCCTCCGTGGCCGAGCGGTTAAAGGAGTCAGCTAGGAATACGAAGGTTCCCGGTTCGATGCCAGGTGATGGACTTGACAACGAAAAGTAAAAAGTAGTAATCTTGTGATCGGAGGGTTGCCAGCTTCGCTACAAAATACTAGAAAATTCGTCCAGAACATCCGCAAAAATTAACGGCGTGTATACGGGACTGGTGCACGATAAATCTGATCGAGGTCCAAAGTCCCGACGTCTATTGAAGGCGTTGGGTGCCAGTTCAGGTGTTTCCTCGTCATCTGACCATGGTTCTAAAATAACGAGGTGCAGGTATGAATGTGTATGTGAATGTGTTCCCGGGTCTTTCCTGCGAGATAGACCCCAAACCGTTGCCAATAGCCCACTGTACAGCTGTAGTGCGACGTTAATTAAACAAACCAACCAAACCTACATTTCAGCAAATTTTTTTAATATTATATTTTTATATATTTTAATCTGAAAGATACCCATTTTAAGATATATATATATATATATATATATATATATATATATATATATATATATATATATATATATATATAAAATCCCTTTTTTTTATTTTAACTGACTTATACTTTTCCGTTTTTGAAATATTTTTATTAGAGTATAAAAAATATCTGTTATTTTGTTTAAAAATATTCTAAATGGCGTCGGTTTGGTTACTTAACGTCGCACTAGAGCTGCACAGTTGGCTATTGGCGACGGTTCGGGGTCTATCTCGAAGGAAAGACCCGGGAAACTAAATGGCGTCGGAAAGCTTTTCTGTTGAAGCAAAACAAGATCATTGCGCATAATTTTATGCGTATTCAGTTGACGTAATTTTCTTCCCTCATAGGTTCAAATCTTGCGGCGGCCACGGTTTTCGATTTTAAAGAAAATTCATTATTAATTAGTAATTAACAATTTTATGACTAATTATTGTATTATTAGCGGATTACGTATTTATGCCAAGCTTCAAGTCGATATGACTTTTAGAAGTATGTTTACTGAGTTACAAGATTTGAGGACACATCACACCAGACAGTGTTTGTTAAATAAAAGCATGTGTGTGTGTGTAAAATAATAATAAAAAAAACGATTTGTTATAGAAAGTTCAGCACATGGCTACTAAAATTGTCCAAGGTATTTGAAACATGGATTATGGAGATAGATTAAAGGAATTTACATTTGTATATTTTGGAAGAGACAAGTGTTAGGGGAGATTTGATTGAATTGTTCAAATTTTAATAGGAGGGTTATAATAATAAAAACGGGAGAAAGTATTATTATTTTTATAATGGGGTAATCGAGAAACGATACAAATTGCCAGTGAGTCTTGTTAATTCTACTGGAATAATTGATTTTAAGAGGAAGTTAGACATTTATTGAAGAATAATTAGGATTTACTAAACTGTACAGTAGGGGGGGGGGGGGGGGGGAAGAACCACCTGCTGTTTTTCATCCGTTATTTATCGTAGGGCTAAACTTAATATATCATTTTGTGCGGAATAAAGTCTACTACACAATTATACGCAATACATTTCCATACGGGGCCACAAGTTTTATAACACGGAATATTGATAAGAATTATACGTTTTATGCCAGAGCTTCCACAGCGCTGCTAAAGAGCAAAATTGTAAAAGATTTCTTTTAAGTACTGTCGATTTTGAATTTGCGTATGACCCCTGACATAATCAAATTGATAGCCATTTTACTATAGCAAAACATCTAGAAAGGGGAAAACCAAAAAAAATTCCATGTACATGTAAAAGTTTTTCTGAATCAATTGCTATCAAAATATGGCACGGTTGCTATTCATTATTTTTTTTTAATATCAGTATCTTAATTTAAATATTTTTTTTAAATATATAAAAGTAATGAAAGTTGGTGTATTTTGTTTGGAAGTAACACAGATAAAAATATCATCGTAATAAAAATGTTATTTCGAGAGATATGATTAAAAATTTAAGAATTTCCTTTAAAATTACGAGTTCCAAACTTTCAGTACTCATAATTAAAAATCTACTTGACGAAATGACTTACAAATGATGATCAACGATATGATTATTACAATATGACGATATGGACGATATGACAGTTATGATCTACGATAAATTTTGTCGTAGATTCTAAATGTTGAGTCAAAATTGGGTGTTGCTATTGGAAATTTTAAAGTTAGTGTGGATTTTAATATGGAGACAGTCCCCTATGCAAATTTTTTGTATATCAATGTGTAGTAAACTTTATTCCTTACAAAATGGTGTATTAAGTTTAGCCCAACAATAAATAGTGGTCGATAAACAAGGAGTGGTTCGTTTTTTTTTCCTCACTGTGCCAACCTTTTTGGGCCTCGAGCCTTTTGTTGGTCGTTAAGATTTGTATTTATATTTGTGTCAGCTAAGCTTTGAAAAAAGCTACTAGTTGTCAATTTTATTTTAATTTGTTTTGTTATTTTCCTAAAAATTAGATGTGGTTGCTTTGGCTGCAAGTATCATGGAGTTAACCAAAGCATCTCGCCAAGCAAGGACTTCAATGTGGTGTGCATTAATCGCAACTGTACTTTTTAATAGTGCTCCTGAAATTGCTTCCGCTCATTCGTTACCTCCAAATTGGATGCAAAATGGCGTTTTTGTTGATCATGGAGAAATTGATTCAAACACAGATTTAACAAATTCGAAAGTAAATTGCAGTGTAAGCAAAGATAACATATTTTGTGAAAAAAAAGAAATACTAGACTCCTCAATAATAATAAAATTTTCAGATGTAAATACTACATCCACAAATGAAAAGGTTAATATTATATATCAACCTTCTGTTGATGAGGAAGGTGCGCCAAATTTACAAGTTGATATTGTAAAAATCACTGCATCGTAAGTTGCAGAGATTTTTTTTTAAATATTTAAATTATTACTGTTATAGAATGAGAATGGATGTTGTTTAGCTTTTTGAATATTCTAGAATTTTGATGTGATTTACACCTGCTTTGCAAAAGATTTCGTACTATAGTGAGACTTATGATGCAATATCTTTAACATTGCCTGGTCCCTTCAATGTTTTCAAAATAAATAAGTGAGTCACTTAGTAAATATTTTATATGTATTTGCTCTAAAGTTGAAGATAGTGGCAGCTATATAGTGATATTTGTCAATCCTCAGAATATAATGTGAAATATTCAGATTATATGTGCAATTAGAATAGTTTAATACGTTTGGAACGTTTTGTCTATTATATTTCATATACAGATCTTGCTTTTTTTGTCATAATTTTCTCTGTGTGCTTCTTTTATGTGTAATAGTATAAAAGTGACTATTGTGTGTGCATAAAATTGGTGTGTTGGTGTTTAAATTTGTGTAGATGGATAATTTACTTTTAAGGCTATGATGTCATATCAACAAGGTGCAGAAATTATTTTAATTCCATATTTTAGCAGTTGTGTTTTAAGTAAACGGTTAAGACAAAAAGTTCTAATTGTGTCTCATTTTAAAAAATAAATATATTAGAAGCCTTTTACGAAATTAACTCAATTTCATAACTGATTTATCATATTACGAAACTTGTATATTTTGAACTATTTTATTACTTCTGATAATAACGGAAAAAATAATTTAAAAAAATAACATGTCTAGAGCATAATAAATCGTGTAATTAAACTTTTTTATTTACTTTAACTACATGAGTTACTGAGTTATATTTTAAAATGTTATTTCTATAGTACTGACACCTAAATATTTTAAAATCATCTTTCCTAACTGATTTCGGTTATAATTTTGATTGTTCAATACTTTTAATAAAATCAGATTTTAAGGAATAGTAATATTTTATGTTCAAGAATGAAAACAACCTAACATCCAAATCATCTTTTAAATATGCGTTCCAATTGACATGTTTTCAATTTGAGAAAAGTATCCTTTTGAAAACCAGAATATTTTCTGCACCTTCTCCCTTTATAATACATTTTGCATTACTCATGTGAAAACTTTAAATATAAAATTATTCAGAGTACGTTCAAAAAACATTTTTCTATATCTTAAAGTATAATGTATTATTCTTGTATAACACTTTTTTCAAAGAAATATGTACCCTGTCCATTAAGCAATGTCTAAAAGCAAAGATCTCGGCACTATTGCAATTTTAACTCTTGTCCAGATCTCAAACAAAAAATATTTTATTTTCAAAATTTTATTAAAGAACATGTGTCCTAAGTGACATTAAGAACAAAATATGAGATTCTGAGCAATAAATATAGAATATCGTAATAATATTATAGCAATGTTTGCAGATCTTCTAAAAAGTAATGTCTTAATATTTTGTTCTATAAGATTTAATTTATACTGAATAATTTTTCATCTTAAGATGTATGTGAATATTTACCATATTAAGTAATCTTTTAATAATGTACATTTATGTGCATGCACATTCATAATTAGTCTAGAACTAAACTGTGTATTTCTGCATGCCTTTCATTATTGACCATAAACTTCGAACGGTCTCGTTATTCTTTAATTAAAAAATTAAAATTCAAGTAAATTTCTAGCCTGTCCGGACGTTATTTTTTTTTATTTAATAAAACACTCTTATTAAATTCAATTTGTTATAAAAAAATTTTAATAAAATAACCAAAATATATTTTAAATAGATATATTTTAAATAAGATGAATATTAAATTTATTTTGTATACACAAATGGAATTTTTGAGTTTTTCGGATTACCATCAACCATCATCCGGGCTCATTTTGCCCACTTTTCAGTTTTACACCTAAACTTTGGAAAGAATAATTTTTGTTATTTGTGCAACGTTTAATGGCAAATATACGTAGTTTTTTTACATGAATTTAGGTAGTTCATGTGATGTGTCAGCCTACCCTCTATGGTTTCGTCTAAAGCAGAAAAATCATTTGGGTGCAACTACATCTAACAGCAGAGTTTTTTTTAAACGAGAAATAAGTATAAAAATGATTTTTTTTTTCAAACTACAAAATAATTTTATTATTATTATTATTATTATTATTAGACACAAGACACAATGTTGTCAAAGAGCCCAAGGCCCGTCCAGACAACGCATAAAATCACATACGCAATAAAATATACACACTTTAAAACTACATATAGAATAATATACATATATCATAAAAACAGATATATACAAAATAAAAACAAATACTAGATGACAAGGAAGTTTACAGAAGATTAATTTCTAGAATCAGCAGAATATTACTTCAACGTTTTCAAAAATTGTTTGGGCAGTATGAAATATTATTATTCGGGTCATGAACCTTTTTTCACAATAAAGTTTTAAAACTTTCAAAACATGAGTAAAACGTTATTACTCTGGTAAAATTAGAAGCCTCCGTGACCGAGCGGTTAAAGGCGCCAGCTGGGAATTCGAAGATTTCTGGTTCGGTCCTAGGGCATGGACTTGACAAAGAAAAGTAAAAAAAAGCAGATATCTTGTGATCGCAGGGTTGCCAGCTTCGCTACAAAATACTAGAAAAGTCGTCCAGAATATCGCGAAAAAATTAACGGCGTATAAACGGGACTGGTGCACGATAAATCTGATCGGGGTCCAAAGTCCCGACGTCTATTGAAGGCGTTGGGTGTCAGCTCAGGTTTTGTCCTCGTCATCTGACCATGGTTCAAAAAAATACGAGGCATCGTTCCCGGGTCTTTCCTTCGAGATAGGCCCCGAACCGTCGCACAGGTTCGAACCGCAAACCGTCGGATTCCCAACTGATGCCTTAATCCACTCGGCCACGAAGGCCTTGGATATGCAGTGGAAGTGTTGCTGTAGTCCTCTTTATATTATTAGTTTAGTTTGGTTTGGTTAATTAACGTCGCACTACAGCTGCAGAGTGGGCTAAATGCGACTGTTCGAGGCCTATCATCAATGAAAGACGCAGATTATTGGGAGACCTCCGTGGCCGAGCGGTTAAGGCGTTCAGCTACTAATCCGAGGATTGGTGGTTCGAACCCGTGCGATGGACTTGACAAAGAAAAGTAAAAAAGTGGTGATCTTGTGATCGGAGGGTTGCCAGCTTCGCTACAAAAATACTAGAAAAGTCGTCCACCAGAACATCCGCAATAATTAACGGTGTGTATACGGGACTGGTGCACGATAAATCTGATCGGAGTCCAAAGTCCCGACGTCTATTGAAGGCGTTGGGTGCCAGTTCAGGTATTTCCTCGTCATCTGACCATGGCTCTAGGTTCCCGGGTCTTTTCTTCGAGATAGACCCCGAACCGTCGCCGATAGCCCACTGTGCAGCTCTAGTGCGACGTTAATTAACAAAACAAACAAACAGCAGATTATTGGTTTAAAAAGTAATGTGCTATGTTTTATCTTGCGGCCACGATATTCTTGGTAAAAAGTATTTTTTTAAGTTTTCCTTATTTTTAAACATTACTTTTTATTTGCCTTGAATGGGATATATATTTTTTTACAATTGCAAAACAAAATATTACACACTTGGTAGTAAAATTTTGTTTTTGTATAAATAATTAGTTTGAATATAACCGAAAAATGGTATTCATCTTCTATATACTTAGATATCAATAAACTAAGGAATTTCTTCTACCAGGCCGACTAGGATCTGACCAGAATTCAAAATTGTTTGGTCAATGTTCTGTTTTTGGTCTTACCTTCAAGATAGACCCCGAACTGTCGCCAATTACCACCCACTCTGCAGTTCTAGTGCAACGTTAATTAACTAACAAACAGAGCAGTCGCCTATAACCCATTATCTAGCTGCAGCTCTAGTTTGACAATAACTAATCACCCTCCTTACCTGATGAATGTTTAGTCGGACGTCGAGGTGCGAACTCGCAACCATCCGATTACGAGGTCGCCAAGGCGTCAACTGACCAAGGTTCACAATTACGAGGTAGTGTTTCCCGGTTTCTCGTTCACAATAGATCTTGAACCGTCGTCAATATACCTTTGTGCAGCTCTAGTATGACGTTGATTCAACCAACCATCACGTTGAGGTTTGAAATTAATCCGCCGGAGCGGTGGCCGGTTGGTTAAATAATGTCGCACTAGAGCTGCACAGTGGGCTATTGGCGACGGTTCGGGGCCTATCTCGAAGGAAAGACCCGGGAACGATGCCTCGTATTTTTGAACCATGGTCAGATGACGAGTACAACACCTGAGCTGGCGCCCAACGCCTTCAATAGACGTCGGCACTTTGGACCCCGATCAGATTTATCGTGCACCAGTCCCGTATACACGCCGATAATTTTTGTGGATGTTCTGGATGGCATTCTAGTATTTTGGTAGCGAAGTTGGCAACCCTCCGATCGCAATATCACATCTTTTTTTACTATTTTTTAGTCTAGTCCTCGCACAGGTTCGAACCGTGAATCCTTTGATTCGCAGCCGACGCCTTTATCCACTGGGCTATCCGGCCCCGGAGCGGTGGACGGAGTTACGGACTTCGACTAGTAATCAGAGGATTGCGAGTTCGAATCAGCATGAGGGCTTGGCTAAAAGTTAAGATGTAGTGATCTCGTAATCGGAGAGTTGCCAGATTCGATACTAAATCGCAAAAATCGCCTGAAATTATTACAGTCAAAAAGAATAAAAAATCAGAAAAATACAGACTTTTATGTAATGAAGTTTTGTAATAAATATTATTATTTGTAATAATAAACCACATTAAATATTTGTAGTTGATAAAAAAATCCGACCAGCTTTTATAAAATCTGAAAAAAATTTCATAAATTTCATTCAAACATTCATGAATTTGTGTGGAGGTTGAAAGGGTACTGAGTTCGTATCGCGTATACGTGACTGGAGCACGTTAAATCAGTCATGGTTCAATGTCCTATGGGCTATTGAGATTGCGTCAGTTGTCAGCTCAGGTGTTGTCGTTTTCATCTGACCATTGTTAAAAAATATGAGGCATTGTTCCCGGGTATTTCCTTCGAGATAGACCCCGAACTTATTTCATGTTCAACTTTCTTTAGTTCATGAATCAATTAATCATCAAAAAAATTAATTTCACTTTTCTATGGAATCAGACCGTTTCTTTATTTTCTTAAGATTTCCCTTACAAATACTGATCCAGTCAGATTAACTCTCATTTTAGTCGAAAATCAATACTCATTCTGGCATCCTGAATTTAAATGTGTTCTTACAAGTTTGTCACAATTTCATCTGAAAGTATTTCAGTGAATATAAGGGTTTCGGATAGGATAATTCGGACTTTTTATGATTGTGTGGCATGTATCAGTTTTGTACATGCTGCACGTTAGATTTCCATATTTAAATGTAGTTTTTATTCATTGATCGAAACATGCTTTAATACCTCCATTATAAGCTGTTCATTTTAATTTCTGTATTTGAGTTGAAGAACAAATGCAACAGATCTTTAAAATAGGCTATAAGTAAAACTTTTTGATACATATAAGAATTTTATTCAATTGAATTCATTTACTACTACTTAACTACTAGTATTTAATATTTACAGGAATGATAATTGGTTCAATATTGTACTCAAGTGCCTGATTGTGTATAATGATGGAATCTGTTTGAATATATATAATTTTTAAATTGCACAAAAGAATTGATAATGAAAATAAAATGTTTCTTTTGTGGTGACAAATTTTATAACTATTTCAACCGAAATTGATTTTCATTTATCGCTGCTTTTCTGTTTTATATTGCTGATATTTCTATAATGGATTGCTCAGAGTAAGGAGAGTTTTTATTTCGGTACTATCATATATATATATATATATATATATATATATATATATATATATATATATATATATATATATATATATACTATACGACCAGTATTTTAGTAAGGGCTGGTATGTTCCACTATTGTATGGATGCATTTTATCTATTGAAACAACACACAAATATTATTACTTTTTAAACAATGGTATATAACGGTATAAATCATAACATTTGAGATTAGTTTATTATGCATGATAAGGCATCACATTTGTATTACGGAAAAAGTCTCCTAAAGGAAATAAATAATTAGTGAAATTCCTTTTTTTATATTTGTAATACTATAATAGTACATTTACAATGCTATTTTTAATTAAGTTTTTTTTATTCTATTTGTTATGTGGAGTTTTCTCTTTTAACTTATTTACAGGTGTTTATATTATTTGCAACAAATATTTAATTCTATATAGCAAGTTAACATGAAATCTAATTCTCATATTTTTTATTTTATTTATTTTTTATTCTTTTAAAGTTAAATAGTAAATCGCTTTTCTGGGGCATTTTTTATATAGACCTTTATTCTTTCTAATAGTCTGCTGGTTTCGTATCAGTGGCGTAGCCAGGATTTATTTTCGGAGTGGGTCCAAGCAATTTTTTTTCCAAGAGAAAAACATTTTATAATCTACCTAAAAAATCATATCACTAATATGTCTGTTAAAAATTATCATATTTTATTTATAGAATTTTCTAAATAATATTATTTAAGCAAAAATATTAGTTAGTACTTAAATTACTCATAGTCATACTTAAATCTGTAAATAGTTTAAATTGGTTACACAGAAGATCCATCTTACTTGAATAAGCATTAGCTTAGAACATTCAAAATAAAATTGATTAAATATTGTATAAAATATGAAAAAATTTAAAGGAGCATAAAGACAAAACTAAAATGATCTTTCACCTTTTGTATAAATTTCGAAGAGGGCTCGAGCCTGGTTTCTCTCCCGCTGTCTACGCCATTGCCTGCTATGATCATATATGCCTTGATGTATTTCATTTCTATATTTTTATTTCTTGCTAACCTATATGAAACAGAGATTAAATTTTGTTTTCGTTTCATTTATTACTTAACAACTATTGAAGAAAGCAATTAAAATTACTCTATTTAGGGACCACTAAAAAAATGTGATTCAAAAATCTTTGGTCTGTGATACTTATGTTTAAAGTTAATATAATTTTTTTAAAACCATTTTAGTAATTTAAAAACAATTGACATGATGATTCTGTTTTATTCACTTTATATTCCTGTAAAGTTTACAGTGATTCAAAGTTAAGGAACAATATACAGCAATTAAACGGATACCCTGTTTCTGATTATTATGATAGGCTTGGTGCTTTAACCAAAAAAAAAAGTTTTTTTTTAAATGTATTATTTAATCTAGTTAAACTGTATTAATTAAAGAGTAACATATTTTCAATCACAGTTGGATAGAACCTTGTAATATTTTTAATAAACGCTTATCGCAAATCTACGATTTCATAATATTCAAACTATTCATCAAGTTTGCATTACTTAAAATTGTTTTCCATTATTGAAAAGTTGAATTTTTTTAAATATATAACTGTAAATCTTCATATTGGAATTGAAGTTCATTTCTCAAAGAAAATAAATATAAATCCATATACATTGAGTCTATTTCCAGAAAATCAAAATATTTTTAATGTAAGTTTCTCTGAGAGAGAGACGTCCAAAAGTTGTCATAATGCAAAGATCATTTATATCCATGAAAATAGGATTTGTGTTTAAATTATTTCTTCTAGATTTCTAATAATCTATACTAGATTGGCATTGCTTCATTTTCTTGTTTCCACCAAACCTATGAACACAAGAAAATTTATATTATGAAACATTCTTGAAACTTTTCATTCCATAATCTTTTGCAATATTACTTTATCTCAGTAAAAATTATATTTTTTTAAATATACCATTTATATTTCTAAACCAAGTATATATAGAATAGTATTTTGTCTTATTTAATTGCTGTATATTCGTTTCGACTTATATATAATATTCGTATCATTGCTTTAAACTGTGATTTCGCGAATTTAAATTTTAAACAGTTTAAGAATTCATAAATATCTATTTAGAAATTACATTTAATTCGATTGGCTGTAATTAATAGTTTTAACATTACGCTGTAAATCATGTGTACAATTTGGTAATTTTTCTTTTTATGTTTTACAATTAAACTTTGGAGTTGTATACTGTTATTCGAGTTTAAATAAATGTATTATTAAAAAAATGCATACACATGCATTGTAAAAACTCTCTCCTGTCTGAGCTATTGCTCAAACCTCAAAATTTGAAATTCAAATCTATAGAAGTTTATAAATAGTTGAATATTTATTTGTATTAATGCTATCAAAAAATATTCAACCATTCGATGTCATCACTAGTTTCGTGCTTATTCTTCTCTATTGGAAATGAGTACTGATAAAGCTCATTGTTTGCCGTTCAAATTTGACATTCTCTTCTGATAAAATGTGTGAATAATTAATAGAGCTTCACTTTATCTTTGCAAAGCAGTAAAATGCAATTTGGTACATTTTGCTGTTCATCACCATTCGAATTTATTTTGTCATTTCTGTTGTATTTCTAGTCACTCGCACAAAAGAACAAAGTGTTTGCTGCTTATTGTGAAGTGTATTTTGACATGTAGCTAGTGTACTTGGAGAATATTGGGGACTTAATTTACAAATTGAAGTGTACTTTATATTATAAATGTTTAGTTAGATTTAGGGTCATTTTACATTACAAGAGTATGTAATCACTACTGTTTTACATTGCAATAATTGTCAACGTACTGATTACTATGTGTTTCGAATTAAATTATCTCCCCAACTTTTACTTGTACACATAATGCATCCAGTGTTCTTGCTGAATACTAACACTAGTCTGTCCACTTCATAGTGATGGTTAGATAGTACAAAACAATTAGCAGGTGCCCTTTAACTCAAATGTTTGTTGTATTTAATATTTTATACGTGAGCTTATAATTCCTAATGTGTATTACTCCATGTTACTGGAGCTGTTGTGTAATAATTAGTGATATTAGGGTGTTGTACATCTTTGTATGCATACCACCATAATACTTTCCAATAGGTGGGTTGGATTCACAAGTGCTCATTCAAGAAGGAATTTCTTTTAAATGAATGGACTTTGTATATATTTTTAATTCACTTTTATTGTGTAATATCCTAGTCATTTTACTATTTTAGCAAATTGTGTCTTTTAAATTAAGTTTTCATCGATACCTACTGCATTATTTTGAAACAACTAGTTATTTCCCGTACATTTCGAGTGAACTTTTTTTTAGCACGTGTGGTGATTCCCACTTATTTAGCATATTAAGCTTTCTTGTACACCTTCACAATTTTGTCTAGTCATTTCATTTCTATAGCATTTGCTGGGAGCATGTATGTTTCTGTGCTTTTAAAGAACTGTTTTGTGGACCTTGATATTAATTTGATAACATAGCATGCTTTAGATTATTGTATAGTGGACGTGTATTAGTAATCATAATTGAATTGACGCAAATGATAGGAAACCCTAAAACAAAAACGTAGT
This sequence comes from Troglohyphantes excavatus, assembly GCA_963932185.1. Taxonomy (NCBI): domain Eukaryota; kingdom Metazoa; phylum Arthropoda; class Arachnida; order Araneae; family Linyphiidae; genus Troglohyphantes; species Troglohyphantes excavatus. The sequence continues at coordinate 74,549,001 of OZ010672.1, read as the reverse complement.
TATTAATTATGATATGTTTTTAATAATTTGCGCTATAATTTAAGCATTAGATTTTTATTATTGAAGGCTCGCGATTTGAAAGCACGACTCTTTCGTACTGTCGCATAGATATTTCCCATTGCTGCTATTCTCAGGTGATTGTATTAAACTGTTTTGCTATGGTAAATATTTTATTAAATCTTTAACCTGTAATTTATGACTGATGATTAAGTACTTGTACCAATTTTGTGGAGTCTGTAGCATAAGTGGTAGGTGAATGCCATCCATGTTATACATGTGTATGTAGCACAGATACATTTTCCTCACGCCTGCCCTTGACGTAATTTAGTCTAGTACAATCTATTTTCATACCTCTAAATGGACTAGATAAGTTGTAATGGTGCGGCTTTTAATGTTCACATCCCAATGATAATTAATGAAAAGGGAATTCATTAAATGCACAAAGTGGACCTATTTTTTATTGCAGTACATGCCGAAGTTTTTTTAGAGATCTAGATTTATTCCATCAATATTTCGATATACATATGGAATGTTTGTAAAAAATTAGAGTGTCTTTTATTACACTTTTGTAGTTGAATTGGTATTGTATTGTGTTTCACAATTTCTTTTTGTGCTTATATTTTCTGCTAATTATAATGGAGAAGATTATATATAAATTTATATCAATTATTCAAATACTTTATCTCAACAAAATACTTTAATATATTGTAGTTTTTGTACATGGTCGATTAACATATCTAAATGTGTAGCAGCTTATTGGGAATGTTTTGCCAAAATATTTCTTATGAAACCTTTTCCAAAATATAGAACTTATATTAAAAAAGTATTACCTATAAGTACTTTTTATTTATTAAACTTGCCAAATACAGATTTATCGTTTTGTCTTAGAAACAGAAATAACATATTTCAATGACATGTTCTCTTAACTTTTACACAAAGTATATATGTATCTGTAAAACATATATAAGTATATATAGCTACCAAAATACTACTGAATGTTTTTCTTATATGATATGAAACTTGTGAGGTAAATTTAAAGAAAAATATATTACAAACTAATATCTTTTATTTCAATAAGAATAGAAAATGCTCAGTTTGCGTAACATTTATTAGAATTGTTAAAATTGATAGTATTTGTATTCCACATAAAGTCTATTATCGAAAATTTATGTATTAATATTGTTTTCAAGTAGTAAGTTTAGAAGGTTTTTTGAATTTATAAATAACATTTTTATACATGAAAAGTTTTGATCCTTTGAAAGATAGTTTTCTGTACTTTTTTATATAACATGTTTTAATATAGTTGCACAACAACCAAAAATATTTCACGTTGACGTAATGTTATTTGCAAACGTGTCTAGTTAAGTACTTTAAAAATTATGTAAGAAGTTAAGAAACTTCATAACAATTAGAGTATTAATGATTGTAAAAGATATACAATACGAAGTAAATTAATTCATTACAGATTTACATTTAATTACAATATTACTTGAGACATGGTTAAAATGAAAATTGACTGGTTTATAAAGACTTGATTTTTTTCTAGTTAAATTTTTTTTGGTCAAAGGTATTGCAGGAAGCTATTTCTGGTAAATTATTGTAAAGTTTCTAAACTATAAAAGTTAGGAAAAATATTTATATCTCAAACTTTCTTTTCTTTATAAACAATACATATTTTTGTCTAGTAGTGGTTGGCATTTGATTGCACATAAATCGCAATGTTGTCAAACTGGATGCGATTTTTAATAATTGAGTGTTAACACCTTCTTTTAGTCAATATTTAAATCATATGCAAATAAATTAAAAAGTTTTGCTTATTTTTAAAACTAACTAATAACCAGAAGATAAATGTTTCTTTTTCTAATTTGTTCATAAACTGTAGAAGGTTATCCAAATTTTGATCAAATGAATAATTATAAACCATTACCAAGCCGTTTGAAGAATGCGGCAGTTACTTTTATTTACAATAACTTGAAAACTAATATTTTTTTAAACAGAAAAACGTCATGCATTAGTTTAGATATATGGCTACTATTCTACAAAAAAAAATTTACTTGATACAATTCGTTTTGCTTGATACAAATTTGAATTCTTGCATTTTTCCACTTCAAAATTAAATAACTTCTAATATAAGTGTTCTATTATAACAAAAATACCATAATCGTATTCTCAAAGAATTCTAAACAAACTCGGTAAATTTCATAACTGTCTAATAGTTACTTTTTTAGTAGTAACTTAAAATATGGAAGAAAGAGGATTTGTGTTCGCCGACCGCAGCAGTTACATTTTTTACAATAAATTGAAAACTAATAACTTTTTTTCTAAAGAAAAATGTCATGCATTAGATCAGATATATGGCTACTATTCTAGAAATAGTTTAATTTATGGAATGTTTGCTTCTATACGTTTTGCTTGTCACAAATTCGATTTTTTAAAGTTTATATATTTTATAATTTATAAACTAATAATTAAAAAAAAACGATGTGCATTAGACCAGATATATGGGCAACTTTTCTACAAAAAAATTAGAAGTAAGTTATTACACTATTAAAATAAAAAATACACTCATCGTATTCCCCAAACATTTCCGAACAAACTACGTAAATTTCATAATTATCCGATAGTTTCTTTTTGAAAAGTGACTCAAAATATAGAAGAGGCTAAGTTGTTATCATAGAAACTAGATTTTGCATTTAGAAAGGATAAAAAAAACTGAACCGCCTTGAAAGTTTTAAAACGCGTGTCAGTTAGGGTGCATCAAACGCCCCATGTTTTTAAAATTTTCATGGAAATTGTCTGTCCCTATGTTATTTTTGTTCGAAATGCTAAAAAAATTATATACGTAGGATTTTTTAAAAATTGAATAACATCTATTGGGGCCTCAAGTCTCAGGAATGTACAACAAAAACGAAAATTCTGAAAAAAAAGCATTGTTCGTAAAAAAAAATATATAATAATGTATACTTTAATAAAATAAGATTGTTTTGTGATATAATAAAAGAATATATAATCATATACTATTACTTTCTAATATCAATTTAACTCGTACAAGTACACTCAATTTAAACTATAGTCAATTTCGGCCGTTTTCGTAGATTTCTCTGTTTTTGTCGATCTTGTTCGACGACCTGCAGAACATGTTGGTAGTGATCTTCATGTTTTGCTGATTCTATGAAATCAGTACTTAGCTTCACCCCTCGTTCTGCACAGTCGTTAACAACATTCAATGCTTGCAACTTTGTGAGTGTGTGGTGTAGGATACAGAACTTGACCATTCTAAAACATCTTCTATTAAAAAATTTGCGTCTAGTTCAAATAGATAAAATAAAATCCAAGAATCCGTTTCAACTGAATTAGAAATAGTTGTAATTACATTGAGATTTTTGGGAAATTTGGGTTTTTCAAAATCCATGCCATATCAACCTTGAAATTTAAAAGCAGTATCAGTGGAATTTAGTTTTGTAGCTAGCTTTGCATCAGCGATAGCTTTTTATTCTTGTGGTGGAAATCTGTTGCTCCAAAGGACAAGTGGAACCATCTCTTCTGTAGGATACTAGCAGTAATGGTTTTCAAAAGCGCTAATTGCACTTTCAGATGCATATGATGGGATGGACAACCTTGTACGTTATAAGAGAACATAGCATTTGTAGGACATTCCAAAGAGCATTTATGGCAGAATCACAAGTTAACCACCAGGTGCTGTAGCTGAGAGTGGCAAAGTCACACAGTTTGTCATGTTGTTGTGCCAGTAGGTAGTTGCTGATGATGCTCAAGAAGACAAATTTTATTCGTGTATAACAGTTTGGCCATCCAACATGCTTTGTGCAAAGCTCCCGGTCGGTTTAATTTTACTGCTTGTGTAATATTGGGAAAGTCAAGGTATATTAGACAAAGCTTTGTGAATTCCATATAATCATCTCTGTATTTTCCAGAACCGATGGCACATTTTGCTGCATGGATTGCACTAGCTCCAAGATCATTAACTATGCTTCTCGCTTGCACACTCACTGACTTTGGGTCATATGGTTCAAATCCGCCATCATCTTGATCAAAATAGTTTAAATAAGGTTATACCTAGTAACTTAGAAGCCTCGACCTTAAAGTCACCAAAACATGAGACAAAATTACTTCTCTTATATGAAGGCGGCAAGCTGACCAAAGAAGTTTATGTCCCAATTTATTTTTCTCTCTGACACAAACACATGGCCTGTATTGGAAGAAGTTGTGTCAAATATCATGTTCATAATTGTTTGTACATTGCTAAGAAGTCAGTTGCTCATATATTAAGTCGGCAATGATTGAGTCGCATTTACTATTATTCCTTGGGGATATGCAGGCACACCAAGAATCTTTTGCTAGTGAACGTTTTTTTATTTTGTACTTATTGGACATTGCTGTTGAAAGTTTTTTATTCCAATGCAGAGTTGTATATTTAAGAAAGCACCAGTCTTAATTGCAAGCAGTTGAAATTTCCATTGAACTTGCCTATTCTTGTTCTGTCTGCTGTTGCGCAAATGCTGCAATTGTACATGTATCTAATAGTTTTGTAATGTTTTTGTATATGCTGCCTGTTGTCCTGGACTCAAAGCTAGTTGAAACAATATTAGGTCTCTGCATAATGTCGTATGGGATAAATAAACTTGTTCCCGTTCTTTTATATCGATGATGACTTTGAGTACTTATTGAGAGTCCTTCAAAATCAAAGTTTTTTTTACATAATTTGTGTCACTTCGTTCATCAAAATCTTCAGTAGATCTAATAATATAATTTAATATTAAATTGGAACTAATTTTTTTATTTACTTTACTTTTATTTTTATTCTTTTAGAAAGTAGAAATAAACAAAATAAAAGTATAAAATCGATTCAGAACAAAAGTAGTAAATCCGTTAAAAATGAAAACCGCAAGTTGAAATAAACAGGAAATGTATTTTACTGTAAATTGTAAACAAAGCTAAATTTGTCACTAGTCACTTGAAATCAATGAAGAATGAAGTCACCTGAATTTAATGTTAATATAGTTTATTAACATTAAATATTTATGTGATTCATATTTTACTTCATTATAATCATTTTTCTTAATATATCATAAAATAATAGTTAAAAAAATATGAAAGTAATTAAGTATGAAAAATGCTGAATTTGGGGATTTTACTCGAAAAAACGAAATTTCAAAGTTATTGAGGACCCACTAAAAGTGTTTATAAATCGAAAATATTTGGTATGTCAACTTTTTATGGCTAATGGAATATTTTTAGATTGGGGACAAAGTGATTTTTTTCTAGAGGGGCGTTTGATGCACCCTAGTGTCAGTGATAGAATTGGTGCCTGGCAATAAATTTCTCTTTCTTCATACATACGTACATGACATTATATTAAATAGAAACTTCACCGTGCAATATTTTAGCTGAATTATATGAGCTTAATCTTATTTGAAAAACTCTAAATCCACGTTTGGCACGGTTAAAAAAATATTGTAGCTTTTTTGTGTGTGTTTTTATTTTGCGCCAACTCGGCGATGAATGAAATTTGTATACCTACTAAGTTCATTGCAAAAGAAACAATCTTTTTAATTCTCTTAATGAATAAGTGTAGTTTTTTAAAATTGAAATAAACAAAAATAACTTTGATAGTTGGCTATCAAAAACCTCCCAGTTACATAAATTAAAAAGAACATCGCCTTGACATGAAACTGAATTATTCCTAATATGATCCCGCAAATGATATTTTCATCAGCGCATTTTTTTATTTTGTCAATATTAAAGTATTGGCTCTCAAATTCACTGAAAATTTAATAAATTTTCAAAAGTTTTTTTTACGTTAAGAGACATACATTTCAACGGGAAAAACTAAGTGAAAAGCTAATATGGTGTAAATGAAAACGGGAATTCTAATGGACAATATAATACTTTTATACGAATTTTCGATTTTTTTAAGCAACCTACTTTTAAACTTTGTAAACTCTGTTGTCTGAAATGGTTTTTTCACGTTTCAATTGGAATGAAGGAACAACGTATTTCATAAGAAAGGGCATAATATTTCATAAACTTTGATTATTTATTTAATGTTTTGTTTATTGATGTATTCTTTGCAAATATAGCTTTAAATGGTTCGTTTGATATAAGTAAGCTATTTTTAATCGATTTTCGATAATAGAACAGTTAGTTTTCCTTCGAACAAAAAAAACAAAGAATACAAGGGGGAACGAACCTTATGGAGCATTTTTTAAACGCGTGCGCAACCTCTGGTAACAGCTAGTACTTCAATAAATTAAAGAAAAGTATGGTAATTAAATGCTGATAAATACCATGCCCTAATAAAAATATTAATTTGATGAGTATTAAAAACCATAACCAAACACGTTGTTCAAATACAAAATTACAAAAATGATGAAAAATCAAGTAATGCAATTTTTATACGAATATTATGTTATATTTTTATATTACAATGAAAATATAATTTACTTTTAGGTCACTATAAGTTTGAAAAACCGGGGGTCAGCAATAATTTGTTAATTACCGGATTAATTGCATAAATTTCTTAAGAAATTAACAATTTTGTTATAAATTAAAACTGAAAACATAATTTTCAAAAATTATAAAAAAGAATATTTTCTTTATTATAAAAGTCATTTTCGGGATATTAGTAGAAAATTTTGACAGAAAGTCGTATGGGACAGGAGAGGCGGGCGAGTCCTTTACTTTCCCACACCTATGAGTATTAAAAAACCTAAAACTTTGATGTATTTTTATCAACAGCTTTATTAATTATCGATAATTTGAGTTTATATGAATGTTTTTTTAATTGTGTTTTCGCGTTTCGTTGACAGTTACACGGTGTTCCAAAAAAGTACTTATACGTTTGATTTAAATATGCGTTTGGTATTTGTAAATAATTGACATAAAATGAAAAGGTAAACAGGGTAACAAATTTATTTCTATAGTCACAATTAAAAAAAATCAAATAATTAATATTCAGAAAGTTATTATTTTTTATAAAATCCCGAATGCTTAAAGAATATTATTTTCAAAAAGATTCCTTTCTTCCGATCATGTGAGACCATTATAGGGGAAGTAGGGAAAGGGTGGGCAAAGTGGCCACTCTAATAGGATTCTTTTTAATAAGTAAAAATTGAAGAAAAAAAATGATATATTGGCATAAGTTAGTTTCATTATTTAGGTTTATGCACAAAATCATGCACTTTATTTGGTTAATTAAAGACATAAAAATTAATTTCCCGCAACCTTACCCTACTGCACTTTGCCATTCCTCGTCCGCAAAGTGGCTCGATATAAAAAGAAATGTTTGACAGTATTTTAAAGAATATGAATTTGTACTTTCTAACATGAAAACAATATTATCATTAAATACAAAGGTCGCGAAACATTTAAGTGCATTTGAAACTTATTTTCTAATTAGCTATTCATTATTAGGGTTTAAAAAAAATTAACAAAATTTTGTTAGCCATTGTCTTTTTATCAAATTATTTACACACATCACAGAGGAAATCATTGTCTTTTTCCTCGCATCTGCCACAAACCTCGTGTGCCCAACTTAGACAGCTTGAGCACCTGATCCACCCATAATTTACTATGGAGTTAGTGGCCACTTTGCCCTCTTTGACGCCATTACATAAATGCGACTCTACAGGTTAAACAACTGACTAGCGCTTACTTCAACACATATATTTTAAGCTTAAATCACATTGTTGTAAGGGATGACTGCTAATTGTATGTATTAGGAGCATGTATTGAGTTATAATAATTATTGCAATACGCTTACCATACATCAGCACGTTGAAAACCAAAAAATTTTGAATAATTTCCAAACAAGTTATCAGAACAGCTCCAAACCTCAGTATGACAATGTAGCAAACTAGTGGAGTAGTTGATGCGTTTGCCTTTTGCGACAGCAAAGCTAGGGAAGTAAATAGCCAGTGGCCATTTTGCCTGCCCTTTCCTTACTCACCTAAATAAGCACTAATCAAAATTAGGTTTAAATGCAGGACAAATACGTTCATATATGAAAACTGATTACAACAAAAAAATAAAGTAGATATTTTTCACAAGTTGGCTGCTGAATTATTTTTACAGAATTATTAAAAATATAGATTCGTCTTTTTTTATTTGAAATGTTTTAACTTAATGGCTATGTTACAGCATGGAAGAGCTATTCAATAATTTTTTTCTGTAAGCTATTTTGCTAAACAATTATATTTTTCCATATATAAAGCAAAAGGGAAAACACGTAAACATAAAACATGCGCGGTGAATGCTAATTTTTTTTAATATTGTTTGGAAATGCATAAATTATCAATCAGAAGTTTTGTGTTTATTAGGAAAGAGATGACAAATACTAGTTAGAATAATAATTTGTAGTAATTGTTTTACTAACTATACTGTAGAATAGTTAAATATGCTATATTGAAAACTTCTATCATATGAACTCAAAAAAAGTTTATTTAATTTATTTTTTCGTTGATGAAAACACACTTAAAAATAAACAATACCACTTTGAAATCGAATTGCAAGTTACAACCATATTTTGACCTTTAAATTTTATTTAAAAGCTTGACTAAGACTATGTCAACGCGACATAGATGTGAGTTTTGGCAGCATATTGGAAAACATCATGTTGTACTTTATTCTTTGCTGTTTTTAATGAGAAATTTCGATCAAAAGAAACAACTGATCGTATACTCAAAAATCTTACTATTAAAACAAAAATCAATTTAATTTTAAGTAGTAACTTTATTCATATCCGTGACAAAATTGTTTTTTTTCTTTAAGAAAAAGATAAGAAGTAGATAAATTTCTTTACTGATTTTTTTCTGAAAATTAAGCTGCAAGATGCCTTTGCAAATGATATTTTCGCTTATATAAATGCATTTGGATAAAAAAATATTATAAAATCTGTTAAATCTATACATGAATTGAAGGGTCTATAGAAACACAATAAGTACAATGCAAATTAATAGGGTATGTCATAATTTTGAAATGTGTAAGCCCTTCAATTAAGGTGTTTAAGAATAAATTATATTTTAATAAGTCATTTGTTCCTAATATTTTTTGCTAGGGTGCGTTTTCCATGTAATAAGACTTTAACTCGTGTTAGATATCTTGATACTGCAATTATCTAGTTTGTCAGAGAAAATCTTGATTTCTAGCTCTTGTGCTCAGCTAGTTTAAAGTAATAACATATCATAAAGACAAACTGTGTTTCAGAATATCTGTATTTCGTTTGACTAATGATGTATTTATATTTATAATATGTCCATGTATGTATGCAATATAACATGCAAATATATAATCTGATGCAAATACTATTTTCTATATGTGTAGAAGATAAAAATTGCTATTAGTCAATTTATAGCATAAATCAATATTTTTAAAGCATTTTTGATTTTTTTAAGTGGCATTCTATAAAACTATGAGAAAATATGTTGCGATTTTCTAGAAAAAAAAAATTAAAACATATTTTAGTGGTTAATTTATAAATATTCAAGATTATAATATTTAGTGTAATAATCATGCATAAACTTAAATTTAATATTTTATTTAAAAAAATACTCTGCCATAATTTTCAGGGTTAACCTAAATGATTCATCTGGTTTTTAATCTGGGTAAATGATTTAGGCTAGCCCTGTATAATAGCATTTATACTTTATTATTTTACGTTTTGCTAATTTTATTAATATACCCAATGTCAAACTGCAACATGGAACAAAATTTTAAATTTTCTTATTAGTGTATGTTTATTCCTTAAAAACAGTTCTCATTATACCGTTTACTTTATTTTAATAATTAAAATAGTAATGCATTGATTGTCCAATTGGTTACCTTTAGCATACAAAGAGCATATGCATGTAGAGGATACGTTATGCATGTAGAGGAAAAAGTAACTGGGAGAGGAAGTCAGAGGGGAAAATTGTTTATGAGGGTTAAAACGTTTTAATAGTTTAATAGGGTAAGGTGGGGGGAAATGTATGTTAAAACTCGATTTTTGACGTTAAAAGTTCAATTTCTCATTGGACATTTAAAAAAAATTACAATTGTTTTATAAAACCGCTTACTTATTTATTGGAAACATAATTGTATATTTTTATTTAATTATGAGTTTTATAAATATTTTTAATAATTATTTTTCTAAGGTATGTACTACGATTTCTCGATATGGTAAAATGGGTACCCTGCTGGAATTATGTAATTTTTAGTATAAAGTCCTTATTAGAACAAACTTTTAAGTCAAATTAGTAATTTGAATAAAATAGAATAAATAACAATCTTAAAAACTTAATGCATTTTATTGTTAATTAAATGTGTTGCTGCCTACATAAAATCAAGCTGTAATCTTCCATTCGCCTTTTTGAAAAATCAACTATATTGCATTATTTATGTCCTTCGAAATAGAACACCTGCTAATATTTTTCTTGATTTGTTTTGATTCAGGAACCTATTTACTTCAATTTTAATTTGTTCGGTAAACGATTTTTTTTTTATTTCATTTAAAACATTATATTTAATTTTGAATAAAACAAGCAAATGTTGGATATTTTTGTTTCCAAATATGTTTTTTTTTGACAGTTTATTTGAAGAAAAAAAAGGTATTTTGCTTTATTATATTAATATATAAACAGTGTTAAAATATATTGCAGTTAGTGTTTGTTGTTTATAATCGAAATTCCTATTTTTGTAGAATAATTGCATTTTTGCCGAAAATTGTCAAATTTTTACGAATTTTCTATTCTTTAACATTAATAATTTGAAAACAAATTTTTCCCTCATTCCAAAACATTGATAAAATAACGATATAAATTATAATTTTTAATTTTTTCATGGGAATGTATTAAAAAGATTCTATTCTATACATATCCCAGGAATATTCTTAAATAATTCGACTTTTCTACAGAAGTTTTAATATATCAAAATATTAAAAAAAAAATTGTATACTAAAACAAATCGACATTTGGACTTTAATTAAAACACCCAGAAATGTAATTTTTTGTTAAAAAAGTACTTTATTAACGAGGTCAATTTACAAAAAAAAGAACGAGATCCAGACATAAATTTAACATTGTGTAATTCAATATTTAATTTAAAAAATTTTACCACAGTGCCCATTTTCCCCCACCTTTCCCTAATCTAAAATCTAAGCAATTTAGCTAAATTTTTATTTAATTTTTGTTTCCATTTACCTTCACTGCAATGTGCATGCAAAATACTCTCCAAAGCCCTGAAAATGTAGTTTTAAAAAAATTTAACATCCAAATTGACCCCTATGACTCCATAAGGGTCTAGTTCTCAAAGGGCGTAGTAAAATTACCCAACCAAAGAAATAACGCATGAGAAAGTTATTCAAAAAAGTTATTTACCTGGGTTAACTATTTTTATTAAAAACTTCCATCCAAGTATTTTATTCGACAAGAAAGGAAAGTGATGTACGTGTCATAACCTATTCGAATGTTTCGTATATGATCTCTTTTCTTGACATGTGCTTTGATTTGGAGACTGAAAGTCACACTAAAGGTGGTCAGAAGTTTGGAGATCAGAAAAAATGCTGTGCACTTAAAGATGGTTTTGTTTTCAACATCTTTAAAACGCATTTTCTGGTTTGAGTCTTCTGAGACCAACCATGGCAGTGAAGGGTTGCGGGAGGGGTATCTTCTTCTAAACTGATGATTGTAATTCATACGTTTTCTGGAGAATTTATGAAAAAGCACATGGAGAACGATAGTAATACGATTTTAAAACGTTAAGATTGATTCTTCAAAAATTGTGCTTATTTGTTGATTTATTAGTATGAGAAAAATATAAATTACGAGATAAATTTGATAAACAATGAATTATTTTAATTAACAAATAAATTGGTCATTCAAATTTGATTTATGATAATGTAATTATTCAAAGGAATTTAATTACTTATGAAAATATAAATTAAAAACAGAATAAAATTAGTATTCAAAAATTAAATTTAAGTAGATTTTACATGCCCTTTTCAATTTCCACTCCACCTTTGGCATAGAAAGGATTCTAATATCCATTAACGCCATTTTCCTTGACTATGCTACTGATGTTCAGTTATATAAGTTATTACAGATTCTGAAATTTATAACATGGAGAGGTATACAAAACACTATCACTACTTTTTTTAAAAAATAAAATTCTAAAAAAAGGTCAAGTATGCTTAAATAAGTTAGTTTACATGCGATATTATAGCTAACGAAATTGCAAAACAAAATATTCATAAAAAATAGTTGCTATGTTTTTTTTTTATCTTAAAGATTACCAGTGTTGAAGTCCGCTGTTTATACAAGCGAAGTTTAGGAAGAAACATCAATTTCGAGTCCATTCAGCTCTATAAAGAGGCTTTTAAACTAAATAAGTCATGTATTTTTAATAAATACCAAGTTCCACACATGGCTCGCAAAATAAGAATACCTATAGATTTCTATTATGAACAACAATGATATCGTTATTAGTCTTCATTTTGGTTAATGAAAATTTTAACATCAATGTTCGGTAGTGTAACTAGTAATCAAGTTAATAAGATGGTATGATTTAAGTGGAACATTTTTAATATAAGGCTAAGGGTATATAATTTTTGGAATTATCTAAATATTTTAAGCATATCTTTTCTAAATTATTTTAAAATATCATTATGCGTTTCTGATCAAAAATGCTTTAAGAATTATAACTCAAATATTTCAGCAAATGAATGTGTGTAGTATTTAAATTTGAAGCAATATGAGCTCGTAATCTAAAGTTTTGTTTGCTTTTATCGTCAGTTCAGTGGCCTTTGTGACTAACTTTTTCACATGTAAAAGTGTTTAACAAATTTTAAAACACAATTGTTTTTAATAAAGTAGTAATGTGTGTGTGTTTTTAATACATAACAGTGGTAACACTAAGATACTTAGTTTTTAATATAGTATAGCTTCTTGAACATTGTTCAAAACAAATCAGAACTATTTATCACGAAATAAAATATGTGCTTTGTGGATAGAAATACCCACATTTAAAGATATTCATTGAAAACTTCTATGTGTCAATGCTGTGATTAACTTGTTCAGCTATTTGTAAATTTTATTAATAAATTGATGTTTTATTAATTGAATTTTTTTTTCTTTGTGTTTTATTTACTCCAGTTTGATCTTGAGACAATAATTAGACTAAAACCTAAATTTTGACTACAGTTTCACATTTTAGATATATGTCAAAAAAAAAAAATATTTGTGATGTCTTTTTATTATGGGAACAACTTATAAAACACTTTATCTACTGTCGAACTCAAGCAATCTGTTTAAGTTTACTGTCAGTTTAGGTGTTGAACGGAACGTCTTGAATTCTCTTTTCGATTAACTCTAAAATTTCGTTTTAATAAAATAATTATGTGTACTCAAAATAAACTAAAATTGTCGACTTCTCCCTCCCTTCCCCCCCCCCCCTTTATTTGTTTGGGGTGCATTGCAGTACTATGGTCACATTGACAGCGGCAGTAGAATGTGTAGCCTATCTTCACCCCCAGAGCATGAGAAGGCAAATATCAGTTTTGGGGGGGGGGGAGGGGGGGCGATAACTTCTTTCCCGCTTCATGCGGATAATGACATGAAGCCCCCTCTTCGGTTTACTTGACGACAGGAAGTATAAATTAAATCCCCCCCACGCCCACAACTTTCCAAAACGGTATCATTCGCACTAGTGGCGTATCGTATCCTCCGAATACTTGAATCGTTTACAGGAGAGGCCAAGGGGGGGGGGGGCGATAACTTCTTTCCGCTTCATGCGGATAATGACATGAAGCCCCCTCTTCGGTTTACTTGACGACAGGAAGTATAAATTAAATCCCCCCCAAGCCCACAACTTTCCAAAACGGTATCATTCGCACTAGTGGCGTATCGTATCCTCCGAATACTTGAATCGTTTACAGGAGAGGCCAAGGGGGGGCGATAACTTCTTTCCACTTCATGCGGATAATGACATGAAGCCCCTCTTCGGTTTACTTGACGACAGGAAGTATAAATTAAATCCCCCCCCCCCACGCCCACAACTTTCCAAAACGGTATCATTCGCACTAGTGGCGTATCGTATCCTCCGAATACTTAAATCGTTTACAGGAGAGGCCAAAATGGAAAAAACTAAGCCCCAATCTCGAAGTAGGAAAACTCGTTTTGATTAAAGATCAAAGATTGCCTCCAACCAAGTGCGGCTACTTGGTAGAATTTTAGAGGTTCATAAAGGGGAGGACGGACCCTTCGCACGAAAGAGACCACCCTCGTTCAACCTATTGCAAAGTAATGCAAACTCCCTTTTTAACCAGCGAGTTTTAAAATTATAAAGAATTTTTCACTTCATGAAAGATTAATTATTTGTTTTAAAAAATATCTTTTTTTAATAGTACTTTTGTAAAAAAAAAAAAAAAAAAATATTTTCCTCAAACTATTAGGTTTATAAATTCTTGTAAAATGAAGTATCTTTCAATATTGGGGGATAAACAGGAATAACTAAAGATCCTAGACTGTGATGCGACGTACATGAGTTGTGAAATGAATAATTTTAAACTTTTTTGTATTAATATGAAATATATATCACATATTCGTATATAATTTTAAGCCATTCTTTATTTCTGTTAATTCGTTAAATGAGTTATGAAAATTAATATATGAATGATGAGATGTGTTTTGTGTGTTTGAGATTTATAAGTAAGATTCAGGGATTATTTTTCTGTTGATTAAATCAATCACGTGTCATCTATTGCATACTACAATTCAGGGCTTGCTGCAAGTTACTGTAAAATTGACGCAACGATTATTGCTTCTCACAGCAAAAATTGGTGTAAATATTTAACCTGATTTTTTTTTTCTAATCCAAAAGCCGCAATTTTGAAAATGCAGAGCAGAGTTTGTTTCCTTCAAATTATATATTTCACAAACTAAGTTTATCATTTTTTTTCATTATTTAAATTTGTGCAATTGCTTTAAAATTCGTTTGGGATTTCTAATTCTATTTTTAGAATTATTCTTTTTCAAATAGAATTTTTTAAAGCATGCACTTTTATTTTTCTTGAGATTTCTTTTTTTAAAGGGTATAACAAAGTTTGCTGTTATATAATAAATTGACATTCAGAGTTATTCTTTTCGAATAAAATTGCTTTAAAGTACACAGCAACTTATAAATTGTTGTTGTATGTAAGTACCCTTTATTGCCGTTGGTATTGCTGCTAGCAAATGTGGTTTGGTTGAAAGATTAAAAAGTAATGTACCGGTGCCCCAAACAAATGCTCGTTTTTTTAAAGAAATGTGCCTAGTAATCTAATCGGGGTCCAATGTACTGATGCCTATTAGGTCGTGCCAGGTGCCAACTCGGGATGTCTTCGTCATCTGACCATGGTTTAAAAATACGAGGCATTGCTCCTGGTTCTTTCCTTTGAGATAGGCGTTAAAATGTTGCCAATACCCGAATGTGCAGCTCTAGTGCAACGTTCCATCCAATCTTGCAAACCAGATAGAAATGCTTCGAAATTAATTCGTAACTGTCACCGATAGCCTGTTATGCAATAAACGTCATCTGACCATAAATCAATCTCGTCATCTGACCGTAGTTGAAAAATACGACGCAACGCTTAAGCTGTTAACAGTAATTGTGTGTTTAACCGGAAGTAACCATAAAGTTCAGAGGGAAAAACGATTACAGATCACAGAATCGGTTTTATTTCGAGTTTTGCCTTGACCTCACTGGCTTTTTTTCTGAGAGCTTATAAAAGCTCATAGCAGAATTTGCTGCCAGCTTCAAAATCTTATTTTGAACCCTGCTGCATTCTAGTGGACAATTTAATTTGAGGTTCGGAATAAGAAATACCGTCCATAAATTATTTATATATATATATATATATATATATATATATATATATATATATATATATATATATATATATATATATATATATATATATATATATATATATATATATATATATTAAAGAATAATTCCAGAGTGCAGTTCACTGTTTGTATTGAAAACAGTAATAATTTTTTTTCTTCAAAAGGCTATTTCTAATTTTCCTAAGTTAGCTAATTCAGTGGCGTAGCCAGCATTGGGTTATTTTGGGTCAGAACACCCCCCACCCCCACCCCCAATAGCCAGTTTAAAATCAAAATTATTTTTTTGAAATATAACAAGTGCAAAAAAAAAATGAAGAGTTTTTCCCCCGATTTTTATAGAGAAAAACACACGTCGCATTTCCTGGTCTAACCCACATGTATCTCCTGCTGCCTTCCCTTCTGTCCCCTGAAGGGATGATTTTAAGGAACGCCTTTGGGGGGCGATGGGGTAGTAGGTCTGTCTGATTGTCTTGGGTGTCTCAATTGTACCTGTGACATTTGCTTAACACGGGAGTAAAGATGTCTATTGGCATTTCAGTTGGCGACACAAAAGATAATTGTTGGTTGTTTTTACATGATGTAAAGGGTTACTTTTCTTAACACTTGAAATGAGGCGGCAGTTGAGCTGGAATTCACAATACATCAATCCAGAAATTGCTTATTTTTTGGGTATTTTTCCTGAAAAGACCCATTTATCCCCTACGCGCTTTGAGAAAGGATTGTAAATGACTCCTGTCAAAAATATAATGCCCCTAATTGTGATCCTCTTTGCTCCCTCACAATACCGGTGGAATTTTTTCCCCTTCTCAAACTTTAGTTTTCTGAGAGGTTGTATGTCTCTCATTTGCCATTTGAATTTGAAAATCACTCCAGCACTGCACGTGCTTGCTAAGCTTATCTGAATTACCATTTTCACGGTATGCCGTCATCAAAACATAAACTATTGGAAGATTCAAGATAAAAGAAAGGAGCATCGTGCAAAAAATTAGCTGATATGTTTAAAGTATGCATTCATTTTCTTATTCAAATATTTTTTGTTTATTGAGATTATCGTTGAAAATACCCAAAACTAACTAATTTTTTATTCAATACATTTACAAATTAGTTTTCTGTCACTCGGACACTAATTTGTAAATGTAGCTTTTCGCGCGGAAACGCGGTTTTCCGCTTTTTTTTTTATTTGGGTTTTGATCATTCCCAAGAATGATGAACATTCGTTTGAAATTTTTTATGGGGGATTATTAAAAAGTTATATTCAACTATTCTAAATACGAAGGGCACATAATGGAAAAGTTGGCTCTATTTAAGAAGGGTGGGGTCAACAGATTCTCGTTTAAATCTGTGTTCATAACCTTTTCTGGAATTTTTTTCTGCGGCGCTGCATCTCGTGCTGATGATTAGGCAAGCAATTTTCCATTACCTAGTTTCACAGATTTTACACATCATTGTTTTTTTTATAAAAATATAATTTTTATTCAGTTATTTGATTCTTTTAATAGCAACGCCATTTTCAGTTATGATTTTGACACAATGCGCCGTTTTGCTGCGTCACGCAACCAATGAAACCTCCTCCCCCCATGTCACGCCACAGTCATGCATGATCAAATTAACCGGAAAATAATGATTATTATTCTGTAATTTTTAATTATATAATAAAGAGTTATTTACAAATTTAAAATTACAACTTAAAAATTATTATTATTAATTAAAATTACTAATTTAAAATTGCTTCAATCCGGACACACCATCAATATCTAGCTACAGACTTAAATCCCAGTGAAATGTCAGCCAGGTTTGTTAGTAATTAAAATTAGGAAATGACTGAAGATTAACCTGCGAAAATTAAGCTTTTAATTTACATCTTATGTATAATTTATATATTTTTAATTAATTCAAATTATTAATTAGAATTTTAGTTTAAAACTACTGCTTAAATTAAAAAAATATCATAAATTAAATTTACAAATTTAAAATTACTACTTAAAAATTATTATGATTCTTTAAAAATAAAATTTAAAACTACTGCTTAAATTAAAAAATATCATAAATTAATTTTACTAATTTAAAGTTATTAATTAAAATTGATAATTTAAAATTATTAATTAAAATTTCTAATTTAAAACTATTAATGAAATTTAATTCAAATTATTAATTAATTTTACTCAAATTATTATTTAATTTTATATCATATTATTATTTAATTTTATATCAAATTATTAATTAATTTTAATTCAAATAATTAATTAATTTTAATTCAAATAATTAATTAATTTTAATTCAAATTATTAATTAATTTTAATTCAAATTATTAATTAATTTTAATTCAAATTATTAATTAATTTTAATTCAAATTATTAATTAATTTTAATTCAAATTATTAATTAATTTTAATTCAAATTATTAATTAATTTTAATTCGAATTATTAATTAATTTTAATTCAAATTATTAATTCAATTTAATTAAAATTATTAGTTAAAAAATGGTTCTTGTCCGTTATTAATAAAAAAAATTATTTGGTTTTGGTCGGATCAAAAATAATTTATGAACCCACCCCACCCCCCTCGGACAATCCTGGCTACGCCACTGAGCTAATTTGAATTCAAAATAATACTTTTTCTAAATCAATGCAATTTTAAAATACTTTATTCCCTTTTTGTAGATGCTGTGAGAAGAAATTGTTTTGGAGGATGAGCTGGATAGTTACATTGAGAATGTTGTGAAGGACTGGATATGACAGGCCAAGGCCCATGAGCAAGAATTAACAACGTTAATAATGTGCATTGTAAAATATGTGATAATCAATAATAATAAATTTAAAAAAAAATAAACTTGTGTTCCCACTTAAGATTTTTCAATGCAAAGGCTAACACTTTCATAATTTATAAATACATATTTTTATCAATGGGGGAGTTTCACGCCGAGAAGAAGAACACCGGAACAACTTTCTCCATGTTCCAACGGAACATGGAGAAAGTTCCACGACGCCGAAGAAGTTACGTAGGGTTAGCATGGATCTTTAGCTCCTGTACTATAATTTTAAGTTTTAGTCTTTAAATAATACCTCAATATAGAAATATTTACTACATACATTGAGATAAATTGTACTCATCGTTTATCAAGTATTTTTGTGTTGAAATAAAAGTATTTTTCCGTATTTTGTTTTAATTCTAATTATATACAAATATAATATAAGTATTTCTGAACTTAAATTTATTCATATATGGAATAAAAATATTACTTATTTGGAAAAAACAAATATTATAAACAAACTTTCCCATAATTGCAAGCGTAGCGACTAAACAAACAAAAGCAAAGTTGTCTGCTGTAGGGAAGAAATCGAAACTACTAGTAAGTTACCATGTTAATACGTCACGTGAAACTCTCGCATTAATGCTTAAATGTATTGATAAATTTCATAGTCTGAGCTGAAGTAAATTTAAAGGGATTTATAAATTAATAATGCATATATAATAAATGATTAAAGTAAATAGTAGTGTCACTAACAATTAGTATTTAATATTAAATTAGTATTTAAGCAGAGTTTTATATTTAATTAGTTTTAGGTTTTCGAAAACATTTGGAAAAGTTATATTTAATTGCAAATTCATGCATATTTTTTAAAAGAAACTTCAGTTCTTTAGTGTGCCTACAATATTTATTATTAACAACTTATAGCATGTGTTTGCAGTTTCTCAATAAGAATAATGAAACTAATTTTGTAGTTATGTATTATTTGGTTTTAGTTGAAAAAGAAATAAGCCTGGCTGATATGCTGAAATAAATATAAGTTGTGAAATAAAACCAAATACAAAGGGCATAAGTCTCAATACAAGATGACTGTGCAATATTAACTACTAAATAATTAAAATCCAAATGTAAAGAAAATAATAGAATACTACAGAATGAATTCTTATTTTCTTTATTTTTTAGATTTTGTTTATTTAGAAGTAAATATTGTATATATCACAGACGTCTGGTTTACATCTATGAGGTGCTAGAAATATACATTGTGGATATTATAAAAGTCCGTTAGAGATAAAATTGAGTATAACTTAGAGGTGTTATAGACGTACGAAAGATGCGAATGAGATATTTATGGCTGTCTCATATATATCCACGTTATCCAAATTATGGATATCGTGGATGACCATAGACGTCTAATAGATTTCAAAAAGAGCACACATGTTGGCTCTAGAAAACGTCCATAAGACGTTATCGATACGTTTTTGGTTAGCTTATGGATGAACCTGTTACCCATGGATGACGTTGATTAGATGTCATATGGGAGTGTGTGTTGTCTGGGAGTACAACAAAAGTATCTACATAAGACGTGTTTTTTTGTGGGCTTATGGCTTACTTATGAACGTCGAGGATGTCCTGGAGCTGTTTCGACGTATTATCAACGTAAAATAGAGCAGTTGTGGGATGGGTTTTTGATCATTCTCATTGGCTATGTGTTCCAAGCATTGCTACTTAGGTTCGATCCCCGGTTGGGTTACAACTGGTGATTTAATTTTTAATTAGCAAAATAATGTAAATATCTGTAAATAATTGTGTTCAGTTAGCTTCACTACTAATCCGTCCTTGTTTTGTTATGTCCCCGTATTTTACTTGATTGAAATTGTAACTCATTTAATATGTCCAATACAAATACATTGACATGATGGTTCCAACCCCCATTTTACTCTTTCAAAAATCATGGACATGCTCTCGTGGCAGCTACTATTTTTTTAATTCGCTTAATTTATTAAGCAATTCTTTTGACATTTTTACATACTAAATACAATCCTTAAAATATAATTTAAACTGTTAAAATTTAGCAAATTCTAAATAAAATACAAATACATTGACATGATGGTTCCAACCCCCATTTTACTCTTTCAAAAATCATGGACATGCTCTCGTGGCAGCTACTATTTTTTTAATTCGCTTAATTTATTAAGCAATTCTTTTGACATTTTTACATACTAAATACAATCCTTAAAATATAATTTAAACTGTTAAAATTTAGCAAATTCTAAATAAAATTAGCGAATATCACTTTTAAATTGTTCACAAAAAAACGAATAGATGGCAGCATGTCACGTACCAGTGGTTCAAATTGATTTCGGAATATTTTAATGAGTAAACCACTCTGCAAATCGATTCAAATTGTTTTTTGAAGCAAATTTTAACTGTTTTCTTTTAAATAAATCATGATTAGTTAAAAACAAGAATTCTTGTTAAATTAAATTTGCTCTGTAGACTCCTAAAACGACTGTACAAACGAGAGCATTAGACACGCCCACAGAAGGCGGAGGTAGGCGTCACTAAGACGACAAAAATATACTTTCCCCACCCTCCGTCAGAAAGCGCGAGACACACCTTTTATATATAGTCTCCACTATCCTTGCCTTTATGTTTTAATTTGTATTTTTAACATGCACTATATTAAAGAGTTAAAGTAAAGGATTTGCAAATTTTTAGCACAATTGAATCTATTAATAACTATTATACTAGATTATTGATCATGCAGTTATAAATATGCCGTGTTTCAAAACTTTATAACTCAATATAATCCTTTAATTTTATTAATTTTTTTAATTAACTTTTCACGTGGACATTTTCAATCTTTTGGAGGTATTTTTTGTTAATTTTTACGAATAGTTACTTTGGGATGTATAGCAGTTGCGCCGGAACCGGTATGGCAGGAATGGTTGCTGCATACACATTTTCATCCGAAATATGTGTTGTAAAAATATTCTTCAAAAAAGCTTTCAATTGTCAAATAGTAAAAACGTAATTTTTTCCCCTGCCACATTTTCCACTTCGTGATAAGTTTTTGCCACTGGATTTCGTATTAGGGATTTGGATACAAGATGGTTGTGTTTTTTTTCCGTTACGGAATCTCAAAACACTGTTCACTGACATCTTCGTAAGATGCCGGAATATATGAGAAGATTATCTGGGAACGAGAAAGGGAGAGGGTGATTTATATTACTAAAAAGGGAGGTGGAGATGAGGGGTGTTGATGCGATTGCGTAAATAACACCTCTTGTCGGTGTTTTTGTTTATGGTTTCGGTTTTGGTTCTTTGTCTCTTGATGTGGGTGAAGTTAGAAAAGGAATGCGATATGAACCTTCAAAAGTAGTTACTATTTTTTTTTAATTAAATAGGAATACCATGTTAATTTTTAAACTCTGATTTCAATATAAGCTTAAACATAAATAAAAGGTCTTCACCTGTATGAAACTATTTTAACGTAACCGATTCCACTAAATCTATAGCAGTATGTGCAAGTGTAATCGTTCTTGTAAAAAATGTATATATTAAGGTTCGTATATTTGGGTGAAAGTTTCTGATGTTTTGTATATTTGTACTTTAATGGTGTATAGAAATACCCCCCCCCCCCTCCAAAAAAAAAAAAAAAAAAAACTTCGAAACTGTGGCTAAAAAAGTTGTCATATAAAATACAAACAAGCCAAGAGCTCAACCCTGCCCACCCTCTCACTAGCCTTCTCCCGGAAAAAAGCTGCGCTTTCTTTTATTAGCTCGATTAAAATTTTATACATACATAATTTTTTTTTGGAGGGGGGGGGGGGCGCTTAGCGTTTTTTCCTTTTCTAAAGTTTTTTTGGGGGAATATCAGTCCTTTTTTCAACCCACCTTTTGGAGAATGTCAGACCAATCACCATTTAAACTTTTTTTAAATTACTATTTGTTTTCCCATGTCATTAGTAAAATCCGATAATTCAAGGAAAAATTAATCACACGCGAAGTATTAAAAGACTCTAGTGAGAATAAATATGACCTCGCTCCCCCCCCCCCCCCCTCCCCCATATATTGATATTGAAAATGGTTGCTATTGAGATATTTATCCCTTCTCCCGCGAATGAGCGATAGGGGAAAATATTCAATAATATTAATTATTTCAAATGCTTCTATCTTTATTAATAATTGTCCAAGTTAAATGAAATTTTTTTGCATCGAGTAAAATGATTTTTTATCTTTCCGACGGTACAATTTTTATTTTGTAGAGCGTATTACTTAGTGATAATTTTAACTTTTATTAAGCCGTTCTAAAACACAATTTGCTTTGGCGACCGGACAGTGGCAGGACTTCATATTTGGGCATTAATTGCCTTGATGCATAGAGGTTTAGCTCTTAGGATTTAATTACTTTTTTAGCTAATTAAACATATAAATAAATTATATTATAAACAAAAAGTAACAAAGGAGCATAGTAATTGCATAAAGCTATCATATAATCTATGAATCGAAAGAATCGGTTGAATATTACAGTGTCTAGCTTGTTTAACAGATTTGGGCTTCATAAATTAAAAAACTGACAAATCGACTAACTTTACGCAAATTAAAAAAACTCCGTATCTCCGTTAATTTTCAAATAAAAAAAATATTCTTGTATTAAATTAAAGGTTTTACAGATACGGTTCCACCAATACTGTTTTTTTTTTACGAAATGTAGTTTGGCTTCAGGAATATATTTTACGGACGCGATTTAACATTACGAGTTGTGCGCTGTATATATAATCTCTACCGGTCGGGCGTTCGTTTCTTGTTGGCTGCTTTGACGAGTTGGCGTTATTTCTTCTTTTTTGGCTTAGCGTTGCGAGCCCGACCGGGTCGCTTGATTAGTGTATTACGTTATTTACCGTTCTTGAAAGCGATGAATGTAACTTTTTATTAATATAACTTGTATCATATCGTGAACATTGGAGACACTCAGAAGTTTCTTGAAATGAGTTTTCCTTTCGGATTTCAATTTTGAAATCTTAACAAATAAATGGGTATTAAAATATTATTTTAATTTGACCTTCATTTTGATAAAGTTGACATAATCTATTAAAGCAAAAATAATAGTAAAATCTTCAAGACGTTTTAATGCAGCAATGATTCTAAAAGAACTAAAATGCAGGAACGCGAACATTTGTTTACAGTTTGAATTGGAACCAAAACTTTACATTTAGATTTGAGTTGTCTAAGTACACTACATACAAAAATTAATTAACAGTAGTTCTAACACTTTCCCTTGTTAATTAGATTTTAAAGAGTTCTAGAAAAGTCCCATTTGTTGACTTAGCATTACAAGTCTTGGTTTATGTAGAGGCTTTGTCATAATGTCTGCAATCTGCATTTGGGTTGAGATCTGTTGTACGATTATCTGACCTTCTAACACTTTTTCACGAATGAAGAAATGTTTGATGCTAATGTGTTTTGTCCGACGATGGAATTCAGGGTTTTGAGCCAATCTGATAGCTGCACTGTTGTCGACATAAATAATTGGCACTTCGTTTAGAAGAGTAACTCCACTGATGAGTCTTTGTAGCCAAATTAATTCTTTTGCCGCAACTATTTCAGCTTCTGTTTTCGATGTTGCCACCATTGACTGTCGTTGGCTAAGCCATGATATTACACCATCTGCATACTTAACCACAACACCACTGGTTGATCGACCGGTTTGAATGCAACCACCAAAATCTGCATCACTATAACACTCTAGTAGGCCACGATTGCTGTTGTAGATGATACATTTTTCTGTTGAACTTGCAATGTATCGAAAAACTCTTATAACCTTAATCCAATCTTCTTTTGTAGGATTTTCCAATTTTCTTGATTAAACACTAACAGCATAGGAGAGGTTAGGTCTTGTTCCCATCATGAGATACATCAGAGCACCAACAGATTCACGATAAGGAAGGTCTGCATCTTCTTCAGTATTTTCAATATTGCAAGCTTCTTTCAATATTGGTGTGTGCACTGGTCTACAGTTGTTCATACCAAACCGTTGAAGAATTTTCTTGGCATAGGCTTGCTGTCCAATTTGAATGCTTCCATTTTTATGACATTCAATTTCCAATCCTAAGAAATATGATGCTGGTTTACTTGTAACTTTAAATCTTGTTTTTAACTTATCACTGAATTCTCTAGATTCATCTTCATCTGTAGAAGCAACTAATCCGTCGTCTACATATACAATGCTACAATTAGCTTTTTGTCTTCTTTCTGTTGAATATATAAACAAAGATCTGCTTCACTAACTTTAAAGCCAAGATTTAACAAGAATTCTCCAAAGCATTTATTCCAACAGCGAGGTGCTTGCTTGAGTCCATACAAGCTACGTTTGAGTCTGCATACATTGTCAGTGCCATCACTATAACCTTCAGGTTGATGCATATATATGGTTTCATCTAAGTCTCCATATAAAAATGCTGTAGAAACATCAAACTGAGTTAGATGCATTTTCTCGCTAGCTGCGATACTCAATATTGAACGAACTGTTCCTAGTTTTGTAACTGGACTAAAGGTTTGATTATAGTCTTCACCATACCGTTGTCTAAATCCCTTGATAACAAGTTTGGCTTTGTACTTGTCTACAGTTCCATCTGGATTTGTCTTGACACGATATACCCACTTGCAAGGGATCGTTTTTCCATCTTCTGGTAAGGGCTCTAAAATCCATGTCTTATTTTCCTTTAAAGAAGTCATCTCTGCATCCATAGCTTTCTTCCAACATGTACTTTCTTTACAGTTAACTGCTTCGTTGAATGTTTCTGGTTCACTCACTTCAGCCATAAAAGCTTCTGATGCCATGTCATAATCATTAAAAGATTTAGGTTTCTTAAGTTCTTTGCGATTTCTTAATTGCACGGTACAATGAGGTTCCTAAATATCTTCCTTTTCATCATCTCTTTCTATAGTATCTTGAATCTCTAGTTCTTCACTTTCACCTTCTGAATTTTCAATAGTATCTTGAATCTCTGGTTCTTCATAATTATGCTTTCCCTCATCTTCAGATTCAATGAATGAACTGTCTGGTTTCAGCATGGGTAACTTTACTTGGCTGTCACAGTTGATTAGAGGTTTTCTTGAAAAACTACATCTCGAGAACAAACCACTGTGTTCCTTTCTTTTATCCAGATGTATTATCTTTCATCACTATCATATCCAAGTAAATATCCTTTTACAGCTTTCTTGTCCATTTTTCTGCGTTTTTTATTAGGGTTTGGTTTGGTTAATTAACGTCGCACTAGAGCTGCACAGTGGATTATTGGCGACGGTTTTTGATTAGGGATGTGGGCATAACATATAAATCCAATAATATGCATATGCTTAAGTCCAGGCTTTTGACCCATCCACAATTCATAAGGACTTGCTTGTGGTACTGCAGATTTTCCACCATTCTGCTGAGGTGTGTATGGCGCTGTCAATCTTTGATTAATTCCATTTCGACTCAGTATACTTCTAACTTTTCCATTGTCAAATATCTCCTCCATTATCACTTAAAAGTTCCTTGACATTATGTCCTAAAGTTTTTGTATGGGCTAACATGTTTTCGAGGGCTTGTTCAACTCAGACTTTTTTCTTAGCAAAAATACGTACCGAAACTTTGTACAGTGGTCTTTGAAAACAACAACCTGGTTTTGTTGCCTTTTGCCTATTTCCAAACTTTAAACGATGTGATTTGCCATAGATACAGGTCTCACATAGTAGATCATCTAACTTTACTTTGATATCAAGTTGCCCTTTAAGAATGTCTTTTATGTGACGCTTGTCCCGGTGACCGAAACGTTCATGATATATAATTGTAAAATGGATTCAGTTGGAATAGCTAAATTTATTTACCTTGAGTGTTCTGGAATTAGTACCTTTAATGCGGACTTGTATAATCCTTTATTAATGTCTCTCCTTCCATACAGCACTGATATGCCTTTGATTTTCAGCCAGCATTCTTCGGCAGTTGATTCGAATATGCTATTTCTGTTCCTATCTTGAGTAGCTAATACCTGAAAAAGATTTTTAGTGATATCAGGGACGTACCAGACATCTTTTAACTCTTTGAACTGAGTATTTCCATTTACCTTAGTTACAATCTTTAACGCTCCTTTACCAATGGCTGGTAATACTTTACCACTTGCAGCTGTGATACCATGTGGCTTACATTCCTTAGTAATATGCTTTGATGCACCATTATCAACAAACCAATCACATAAACTATCTTCTGTTGAAAAGCTTCTTCATCTATAGCTAAAAGTGTCACATTAGCAACAGCACCATCTTTGTTTCGAAAATGTTCATTATGATTCGACTTCGGCGGCCTGCCGTCTGCTATCCACTTTGGACACGACTTAACCCAGTGACCGCACTTTGATGGCAATAATTACACTTTCCTATTTGGTTCTTGTAATACTTCTGCTTTGGTTTAAAGGTTCTTGCTGAGTGATAGGGCTTCTTGTTCAAAAGTTTCACTGTGTATAAGATAAAAATAAAAACTCGTCTTATAGAACATTGCGTTAAGAATATTAAAATACAAATGCAACGTTAAAATACGCAATAAAAGTCCGTAATAATCCGGACATGTTTCGGGAGATACATCACCCTTCATCAGAGGAAAATGCAAAGTCTGTGTGTAATGAAATATAAATAAACCCAGAAATTTAAAGTGTTGCCAAAGAACAAAAAACTATTACAATCGGTTGGAGTTAACTATTGTGTGCCAACAAGCGGGAAATACTGGGACCGCAAACGTTTCATTGACAACCGAATCAATATTGCTAAAAAATATGAAACGCCTCCTGGAAGTCAAGTTCAACTGGAGATTTAGGTTTGCAAATTAAAGGTGAGTTAGAAAAATTAAATATATGACCATGTTCCCAAGAGTGCTTGGCAATGGAGGACTTCTTTATTTCTTGTTTAACAGTATGTGCTTGGTGCTCCTTGATACGAAATCTTAATGCTCTCTTTATTGACCAATATATGACATGCCACATTGACATGAAATACTGTATATGCCGCAGTTATTAAGATCGTCAATAGGGTCTTTAAGTTGTGTGAACGTGATCTTATTGATAGGTGAAAAAATGGAACGTATGTCGAACCTACCGAGAATTTTATAAATTAGATGGCTGATCTGGGGATAATATGGTAAAACAACCAAAACACTAGAGCGCTCAAATAGACTAGAATGTTTAAATGGATTTTTAAGTTTATGTAGGGCCTTATCAACGACGTTGGGTGAGAAACCTCGATCCACGGCGACGGCTCTCAAATAATCAAGTTTAGTCTGGAGTGAATCGGGTGTAGAACAGATGTTAAGAGCACGATTAACAAAAGTGTATAAACAAAAGTGTAAACATTGCGGAAATGCTAGAAAAACAACTACAAGAGAGGCTAATAAGAAAAACAAACAGGAAATCAAAATCAATACAGGAAGTGCTCATAGTGAATGTAAAAGTGCGGAGCACAGCAAAGTGCAAGCCAGCGATATGAACATAAACAAAACCACCTGAGCTGGATGTCATCAAGCGTCGTAGCTCAATGGTAATGATATTTCACTAATAGACTAAATGGAAATCTGTAAAACCGCAGTG
Source organism: Troglohyphantes excavatus (assembly GCA_963932185.1). NCBI lineage: Eukaryota > Metazoa > Arthropoda > Arachnida > Araneae > Linyphiidae > Troglohyphantes > Troglohyphantes excavatus. The sequence goes on along the minus strand of OZ010672.1, from coordinate 74,520,757 downwards.
TATCAATAAAATTATATTTCTGTGCATGATAAAATATTAAAAATTCACATTAAAATTTTAAATAAGTGGAAACATTAATGGGACATTTTAAAAACATAACTTATCCATTTAACAATTATTTTGTGAGCTGAATAACACAAACATGATAAAAACTATTAACTAAGACCAATAATAAATTTTTACTATGAATACAAGGCTATTAAATTATAATTTTTATTGAGAAAAATTACAGAATAACAAAAATATTTTTTTGAAAGCCGATTTATATTAATGGGATGAATGTATCGATTTAAACTTAATGGGGGAGTTTCACGCCGAGAAGAAGAAGACCGCTGTTCCAACGGAACATGGAGAAAATTCTGCGACGCCGAAGAAGTTCCGTAGGGTTAGCATGGAGCTTTAGCTCCTGTACTATAACTTTAAGTTTTAGTCTTTAAATAATACCTCAATACACAATATTTACTACATACGAAATATTTACTACATACACTGAGATAAATTGTACTCATTGTTTATCAAGTATTTTTGTGTTGAAATAAAAGTATTTTTTCGTATTTTGTTGTAATTCTAATTATATACAAATATAATTAAGTATTTCTGTACTTAAATTTATTCAAATACGGAATAAAAATATTACTTATTTGAAAAAACAAATATTATAAACAAACTTTCCCATAATTGCAAGCGTAGCGACTAAACAAACAAAAGCAAAGTTGTTTGCTGTAGGGAAGAAATCGAAACTACTAGTAAGTTACCATGTTAATACGTCACGTGAAACTCTCCCATTCATAAGAAAATCACGATTTTTTTTTTACATCATATATATATGTTTAAATCATATTTGCTGTGTTTTTTAACTAAATATAATTTGATAATATGAATGTCAACAAACACATATATCAGAATCGTTTATCGCAATGCTATAAGGACTTGCTGCTTGGTCTGAAGATCTAGAGGCCTCCGTGGCCAAGCGGTTAAAGGTGTCAGCTGGGAATCCGAGGATTCCTGGTTCGATCCTAGGCGATGGATTTGACAAAAGAAAAGTTTAAAAAAAATAGTGATCTTGTGATCGGAGGGTTGCCAGCTTCGCTACAAAATATACTAGAAAAGTCGTCCAGATTATGTATGACTTTTCTATCTGACATGTGTTCTTCTTTCTGACATGTGTATACGGGACTAGTGCACGACAAATCTGATCGGGTCCAAAGTCCCGACGTCCATTGAAGGCGTTGGGTGCCAGTCAGGTGTTTCCTCGTCATTTATAAGTTGAGCGAAGCGTTCGGAGGGGCGAAGCCTCTTTTACCTCCTATATGACTGTTAATTTTAAAAAACATGGCGTTGAGAATGGTTTTGAATGGCTTTTTGGGAAACAAGTAAGGACGATACGCGGACAACACAGGACGAAAAGACAACATGGTAAAATGAACACAATATAAAAAATGGGCAATTTAATTTGCTTCTTTCCATGAAAAATGAGATATATTTACATTAGAATTTTTCAGGTACTTGGGACAAATACATTACAATAAATGGCAAAAGTGAAACAAAAGTAGGGTATGGAGCCTTTAATTAGGCATGAATGCATAAATCGCATTGTTAAGAAACAATGTTTCTGGGGACAGTTCATAACTAAATTAGCTTAGTTTTAAGGACGAAACAATTAGACGAGCGAAAAACATGTCGTGAAGGAACTGCGTGGGGTTGGTTTCTCTCAGGGAGTTCTATTTACATAGTGTCAGTGCTGCTCTAGGTCGCCGCCTATTACCTTTGATGGTGTGGTCGTATTCATCAAGCTCCTGTAGCTCGGAATTGTCGATGTGAGGGATTTTGGCATAGAAATTTCTAGCCAGTTGCCCATAAATTCACATAATGGGGGGAAGCCCAGTGATTCTTGGATGTCCCTGATTCGAATGAACCAGGGAACTCTGATAATTTGGATTTTAATTATTGACGACTGTAGTCTTTCCTGCTCAATAAGTCTTGTTTTACAGGCTGATGCCCATATTGGTGAGGCGTAAGTAATGATGGACCTAAGCATAGTTTTATAGAGAAGGAGTTTATTTTCAATATTAAGGGGAGATATTTTATTAATTAAGTGGCGTAGGGAGGCCTTGGCTATTGCAAGTTTCTTACGAATGTGGGATACGTGTTGATACCAAGTGAGGTGTTTATCCAATACCACTCCAAGGTATTTTGTGGTGTCTTGCCAATCGAGTGAAGTGTTACACATGGTTATTTTTAAGTCAGATGGGATTTTACGTTTATTAGTAAATAGGACAGCAGCGCTTTTTTCGACGTTAATTTGGATCTTCCAATTATCTAACCACTTTTCAATTAGATTAATATGTTCTTGGAGGTATTGGGTGACTGTGACTAGGTCTTTGTCATTTGCCATGACTGCAGTGTCATCTGCAATAAGGACGATCATGGTTTTGTTGGATTGGGGAATATCGTTTATAAATATATTGAAAAGTAACGGCCCAAGGACAGAGCTTTGAGGGGTCCCTGCCATGGGGATTCTGATTGTGAAGAGTGACTTTTTAACAGAGACTACGAAGGTCCTGTTTTTAAGATATGAGTGGATTAAGTAGATAAGATTTGTAGGAATAGAGAGTGTAATAAGTTTGAATATCAGCCCCTTGATCCAGACACGATCAAAAGCTTTGGCAATATCAAGGAACAGCGCAACCGTGCTCTCACTTTTTACTAGGTTTCCAGAGATAAAATCTGTTACCCTGAGAAGCTGGTGAGTAGTCGATAGCTCTTTCATAAACCCAAACTGTTGGGGTTGAGTTTTTGGTTTGATATGAGAAACTTTAGAATTCTGTCTCTTATTGCGGTTTCAGCTATCCTACCCAGTACGGGTAACAATGAAATAGGCCTATAAGATGATGGTTCCTTAGGGTTTTTACCTGGCTTGGGAATTGGAATTATTTTAGCGTTTTTCCATGGCTTTGGAAAGTATTTTAAGTTGAGCCTAGAGTTTAGGAGGATGATAAAAATGCAATAAAGTTATTAGGAAGGTTTTTCACCATTTTATTGGCGATTCCTTCTTTTCCAGGGGCTTTCTTAATCTTAAGTTTACGAATTGATATATTAATTTCATCAGGTTGGATAGGTTCAAAGCTAGTATTTGGTATGGTGTTAAGGAATTTGTCAACATTGTTGAAGATATCAGCGTTAAATATATGATTAATTGTGGGGTTGTCCTTGAATTGCTGTTCATAGTTGTCAGCTAGGACATTTGCTTTGTCCGAATCAGTTAGAGCAGTAGTATTTCCATTTACAAGTGGCGGGATAGGTTTGTAGTTGTTTCTAAAGTATTTGGTGGCTCTCCATATAGTTCCATCTTCCACCTCGAGGGAGCCAAGGTGATCGTTCCAGTTATCCTGGATAATTTTGTTTGTTGCATATTTTAGCTCACTTTGTAACTTTCTTATTAGGGTTCTGTCTAGGGGGTCTCTGTACCTTTCCCAATTCCGTCAGGCCCTGTTTTTTCTTTTAGTCAGGTTGGTAATATGGGCTGGAATGCGTACGTCATTTATGCAGAGAGTTTCTTTAGATGAGTTTGCATGGGCTTGAATGATGGAGTCTGTAAGCTTATTAACTTCTCTATCAAGTTCATTAGGTGAAGAGGGGGGGGGGGGAACTGAGGGAGAGTATGGTAGGAAAGTTCATTATGAAATGATTCCCAATTGGTTTTAAAACACATTCCTATTTTGCATTTGGGAATGTCGACATTGAAAGTGAGTAAAATACAGGGTATGGTCTGAACTGAGTTCTGCCATAGATTTAATAGTGAAATTATATGGCATGCCTCTTATGAGTGCCAGGTCAATTGTTGAGTATGAGTTGACTGAAAATCTGGTTGGGTGTCCGGTACTGCTATCCGGTCAGCGAAGGCTTCAATTTTATGGCCAGTGCGATTCTCACAGTGATTCCACCTGTGGGTTTTTGCATTTAGATCACCAAACAAAACTATTGACTTGTTAATTTTATGAAGGATGTTAAGTTCATAATTTAGGGTAGTAGTCGGTGAGTTTCGAATATATATAGATGCTATTGTGAATTTATTAAAACCTTTTGGATTTACTGTGACTATGGTTGATTCCACATTGTCTAATAGAGGGGAGGGCTCTCTATATGCCGATATATTATTTTTATAGAAAATAGCAGTGCCTATCTTATGGGCATAGTGGGGGTGGAGTCGATTTTATCGTCTCTTATGCACAGATTGTTTGGAATACTGACCCTGTTGCGCGGTATAGTTTGGTTTCCTGAATGAGGATTATATAAGGGTTTAGTCTGGCTACGAGTTCTCTAAGCTCACCAATTTTGTTTGATAAGCCATTACAGTTCCACGATATAATATTAAATTTGGGTGGGTGCACTTATTATAGGTTAATTTTCTGGGTGATTTTAGCTACACTCTCAGTTAGAGAAGCAACTTGGGCTGTGAGAGCCGTCATCTGCGTCATTAGTGAAGTGAACATATCATTTGTGACTGTTAATTGGCGGGTTTATTGGATTTTCAGTTGGATTTGCATTATATTCGTTGCTATTTTGGCCGCTAGATGCCGCCTCCGCATAGCTAAGGTTCGGACGTACAGTGGGGAAAATGAAATGGTTTATTGGTGGTTTCTGATTGGACAGGGGCTTGTCCATAGTTTGGATACTGATTGTTTCGTGGTCTGGGGGCGCCGTGGAACTGTTTTTTCCTTAACTTTGGGAAAGCTTTACATCCTTTATTTAAGATGCTGGATGATCGCCGCCGCAGTTGCAGTATGTCGCTGGCAACTCCTTTGGTTTAGTGCATTCACTCGAAGTGTGTTCATTTAATGCACATTTTACACATCTGGGCTGGATATTACATCCTTCACTGCCGTGATTAAACCCTTGACATTTATAGCATTGATTAACGCGCCATGGGCGCAAGAATTTAGTTACTTCAACGGTTAAATACATGAATTCAGTTATATTGTAAATTTCATTTTGTTTGCCATTACTTCTGGATCTGAAAGATTGGTAGTGGCCTTTTATCTTTATTACTGGTTATCTTGCTACTTTTTCAACAGAAAAACCCATGTCGGTCAGATCGTTTTCAATTTTTACAGGGTTGGTTCCAAGAGGGATTCCTTTCATTACTACTTTAAGTGGGTGTTGGGTTCGTGGAGTTATTACAAAAAAGTTAATGTTTGCATATTTGAATGCTTTAGTTAGAGATTTATGATCATTTTCAGAGTGTACAAATACTTTAGCGTATTTCACCCCCAAGTTTGAAATTAGGCTTCTACGATTTCGGAAGAAAGCCAATAATGCGAGCACATGTGTCTGCATAATCCTCCGTCAACTTAACATGAATTGGCGGGATTTTGCTTTTTGGTTGATTAACCGGAATTGGCTGCTCGTCATCCAAAGGGAGTGACGAGAATGGGTTGTTGTCCACGAAAGTTGGAGCAGATCCAGTGTTAAGTATCAGTTTAGGACTGGCGATGATAAGTTTTTGGACGGATTTATAAACCCATCCGTATCCACCTTCCCAGGTAGCACACGTACATGGGATTCGCATGGGCCGACGTGGGACCCACATGGGATAGCTGGGCGCGTGTGGGCCCATGTGCCCACCAACAACCCATGTTGAACCCAGATGATCAATTTCGTTGAATATAACGCTTAGAGTTACTTAATGGAAGTGATTTTAGTGTTACAATACTATTTTATTAAGTTTTCACTCAAGATAAAACAGTTTAATATTCTGATTTCTTATTTATTAGTTATTTCAAAGTGAAAATGAAATTCACACAGATTTACATGGTTTTATGGTGGTCCCCCCTTATGGAAATTCCTGCGCTTCCCATTAGATATCCTCGAAGAAGATTTCAACTTCAACGCGCATGCGTACTACGTCAAAGAGACTATTATTCCTGCTGGTTCCAGAGTATCATCAAAACAACAACACGTTTTTCCGTGGATTTTTTAAACCATAATTTTTTTATCAACGAAATAGGTACGTACTACTTTATTTAAATTATGTGTATACATTTTATACAACTTATTTCAGATAGATGTCCCGATTTTTCTTTGTTGGTACTATTTTGAAATTATATTCAAATACTCGCAATGCAAATGGCGTAATCGCGATTTCACAAAACGACTTTGTCGAAAGTAACTATAAAATGCTTTAAAAATACAAGAAATCATTCTCATACGAAGCGAACATGATATTTTTGATGTTAAATTGAAATGCACATTATTTTTTTCCCATCCTTCGCGAAAATGTAGGAATACGAAACAATGGCTCCGGAACTTATTTCAAAGCGGTTTGGAGAAGAAAATATGGCGTGTAGCATTTGATAATTTTTTCTAGAATCTTTTTAATGAAAAACAGATTATTTGGATGAAAATATGTATGGCAGTATATACTCGTTTCTGTGCCAATGCGTACATGATACTCTAACATATACAGTATTGTGGATTAATGTTGTTGTAACCCCACCAATAAACTAAGTTATTTTTCTATATCCTACTTTTTAAAAAACCGATGTAGTATAGGACATTTGGCGCGTTTTTTTTTTGTTGGCTACGAAAAAAGTCGCAGATTGAAAGTCACCACAAGAATCGGAAAATACCGGCAATGTCAGGTGGGGTTGTCATACTTTAAATTTCATTTTCTGTACCTTTTTTTACATTGTTATCAAACAAGATTATTTCATAAAAATGTTATCTCAATATCTTGCATTGAAACCAATAAAATTATGTTATTCGGATTCCTGTACTATTTCAGAATAATATTAAATCATCTACAGTTGTGTAACAGTAGTGTTAATTAATACAACTAACTATGCTATTTCGACCCTATTTCTATTAGCTTGGAAAGAATATTACATGGGCATGGTTAAAAATACACTTATATAGTTAAATTGTGTTGAATGGTAACCCTGTTTTCCCGCCAATTCTGTGGCTCTTTTTGGCAGACCTGCAGGGGAGAAATCATGTCTTTGATCAGCAAAAAGAAAAAAACAATTAACAATGTTTGGCAACAAAACCAGTTTTTGTTGCCAATTATGGTTAGCGTAGAGAATACTAGTTAATTTTCGAAAAGTAGCCTAGGGTTGCTGTTCACCGTAATTTAACTGAATAAAATTTATTACCAGAAGTTCCCGTTTATAATTTTTTTTCTTTACATTTCAGGTTAGCCTTCACTCCAAGGAGGGGGACCTACCAGTGTAGCCATTACCTTGAATGCAGCTGAATATACCTTGTTTTCCATTCTACTTGGCCAAGTTTCTGCCATGGCTTCCACACATGAAGGTAATGGAACAGGAGTAGTATGACTCTTTCTTGCCATATATTTTGGCGACAAAAAAGTTGTCAAATGTTTAAATATTCATAAAATGATTTTCATATCAACTCTATAAACATGATTTAAACACATGAAGGTACAATAGGCAAAGAACAGTTAAACTAACGAAGAAAAAAATCTAGCGGCATCCAGCTAAAAGTTTTAAGTGCCCACACATAACATGCATTAATCTCGCAGACCTCAATGTATAGCCCCGAGCAATTGTGCAATCGAGCTCTGGCCTCCGATTACTTAGGATTGTGGCTGGTAACCCTTATAGCAGTCGACTATGGTACTTGCATGCAAATCCTAGAGCAGTTGATTAAGGCACCTGATTATAATTGTACAAAACACAGTGATAACTAAAATCAAAATGGAGTTTAACAGCTATTAGTTTTCACATTGGCTGGATAATTTTATCGTTAACTGTAATTTAAGCACATTGCATATTTTTCGATTATCACATTTGAAGTAAATAACTTTTTAAAACATTGGGCTGATGTGAAAATCATAAATAAAAATATTTACAGTATACCGAAATGTGAAATATATCCAAAAATAAAAACTTACCGTCAATATACAACAATATAACATTCCATGGTTAATCTGTCTTTTATAGTTGCCCTAATTTTAACCTTGCCTAATTATGGTTGCCCTATGCAACCCGCCTCCAAATGGTGATGCAGGGGGGAAATGGAGTTCTTTGATTGGCATCCGAACCAGTTTTTGTCGATAAGCAACCTTTTAGCCTTGCGAATATAGGATTTTTAGAAAAGCTGCCAAGGCCAAAAGTCGTTAATTGAAAGTAAGAATTACAAAATTTTGCATTTAAGTTATGATTTAATGATACATAATGCTCTCTTAATTTAAAATTCAAATCTTTTTGCTTTTGAATGTATTTCAACTGTAGACTTAATTTCTTCATTATTTTGCAAAAAGGAATTTATAAAATATTAGATAAAACTAAACGGGTCAGATTTATTGTCCCCCCCCCCCCCCTACAACCCCCTTCCGACCCGAAAACGAATTGCAGCAACCCTATTGGACAACTTTTGTTTTCGTTAGATCTCGCTCGTGCAAAATGGCGACTTTGGCGAGATTTTGAAAAAGTCGCCAAGATGACCGTACAGTAAATTTTTTCCAACTAAACTTTCTATTAAATTTTAAAACTTGCGATTTTTTTTTATTGATAATGTATTTCCATCCCACACTCTAAATTAACAATAAATTTTTAAACCATCCTAATAGTTTCATAAAAGGCTAATTTAGTTAGTTTATTCTTTTCTCTTAAATCTTGTTTAATCAACTTAGTGAAATAATAGTGAATTAGAAAAGAAATACTGATCTCTTACTATTTGCAGTATCTATAACTATAATTATTCCCAGAAGGAGGAAATGCTTATGAGAGAAATCGTAATTGGCTGCAATTTAAAAATGTGTGTGTTCTAAATATTCTGCCCCATAGGTATTACATTTTGGTTTCAATTACTAATTGTATTATCTCCAGTATCTACATTAAAACTATATTTCTTCGCTTAAGCCATTTTACTATGCAAGCCCTATCACATTAATATTAGACTTACATGAAAACCCGGCTTAAGTGACAATTTGGTGTTGGATCAGATTTAAGTAATTTTTAATAATCTTGTCACACTCTTGCTTCAAAACTGAAAGCTCAAAATCATTGTGTATCCGGAAATGGCAAAAACTTTTTTGAAACAATTGCTTGACGGCAATTAAGAGCGACACAACTACACTCTACAGTTCCATTTTCAAAGTTGAAATAACTCAAACATTATTTTTTGATTATGTCACTTTTGAAGCAAGAATACAATGTGTTTTGATAATCTTCTTTTTAATCTTATTTAAAATATTTTTTTTTATTGTGGTAATTTTTACTTTTAAATTATTATATAAAAATGTTTATGTACTTTACAAATTTATACAAAAATAATTAAAATGCCAAATTATTCAGAACCTAACCGAATATCTGTTTGACTGTTAAATAGACGGTACACTGAATATCAGAGCTTCCCTAGTTTAAATGTTCAGGAGGCCTCATTTTATTTTTGGAAAATATTAAACATTCAGATCCAGATGTCTAAAGTGTTTCATAGTTCAGTGTTAGCTGATATGAGGCATAATTCCAGTTTGTTTCAATAATTTGGTTGCCCAAAATATATCTAAAAAGGTTTTTCCTGTTTGCAATACTAAATTTTGTAAATATATCTTCAATGAAAAGGTTATGGACTTTATTTTACAAGCCGAATCAGGTATGTAAGAAGAAATACTACATTGCGGATAAAAGCTTTTACAAATCCTTGGCATGTCAAATTATAATTTTTTTAAAACCTACATAGAATAAATCTGCAGTGCATGCCAAATTTGGACCAGATTGTTTATAAGACCCCATTAGGCAAACTTTTTTTTTGGTCGCCAAAAGTAAACACAGTGATGATAGAATGCTATAGCTATATTAGGCTTAGTGTTAGGCATTTATCAGAGAACTATTTGCATTATTCTTTTTAAACGAGATACTCGGCGTAAGTACATGGTATGCTTTCATACTGTGTCTCGCTGTTTAGAAGTGGTTATCTTGACATACACAGTACCTAGAGCGCATATGGCATAGTTCCAAGGTGAAAGACACCAATATCTCCGCCATAGTTGCACATGGTAGAAGGAATACTTCATTGTATTCGATAGGGATACTTGCCTCGTATAAAGGTCTGTAATGTGGCTAAGGATACACCTAAATCCAGTGACTTGGTGGCTAAACGCGATGCTTTTAGTAATCTCGTTTTAAGAATAATCAATTGTCAGTAAATACCTTCAACCTTAATTGGAAAGGAATCCTTAGTTAATTCTATTAAAGTACTAAAGTAATGTGGTTTCGACACCACTGGAGCACATTCTATTACATCTTGCTTCTCGGAACGACCATTCATGAAGCCTTTGTCAGAAAACATGTCGTTTCCATCTCCTTTACAAAATATATAAAAGTCGAATCAATTGTCTATTATTATACTATGGCATGTTATATTTGTGTGTCAAATCTTGTAATTGATTTTTAAAATCATGCATTGTTTAACAAATCCGTTTGAATATCATCACATACATTAAATTAAGCCTTTTTAGTTGGAAGAGCTGTAGCATGTCTATATGAATAAGTCAGAGTATTTATATTTATTTTAGTATATTAAAAAATATCATCAATATGCTCTAACATTTTGTATTTTGATTAGGTTCATTTAAGCTGGTGTACAAGTAGTTATGAAATTTGAAGTAAAAACAACAATATTTGTTTTGGTAGATATCAAGTTTGATATCAGAAGGAATTGGCAAAGTAAAATGATTTTTTGTAAAAGTCATAATTGTATTGTTTTAAAATAAACTGAGTTTAATAAATGTATTTGTCATTTTTAATTTGGTTGGCTGCCAAGTGGAGTAAATCACAAAACAGAGTTCTGAGATAAGAATGTTTAGAGTTTGCCCCTCGCTATGGCTATAATGTTAAGTGGAGTGATATTTAACTCGTTATTGATCAGCCTATTGAAGTAGAACCTACTACAATTTTTCTAAATGATAGTTTAGCTTACCTAGTAGTGGAAATTTTTTGTATTTCATTTTCAGGTTTTGTGACATAACCTCTTGGCAGACAGCAGGCCCATTTTTAGCATTAGATCTTTATTTCTTGTACTTTATTTCAGTATTTACTACGTTATTTTGTATTTGAAACCAATACAATAAGAGAAGCTTATAAATCACATAAGCTTACCAGAATAAAATTTTCCTGATTTCAAAATAATAATTCAATATAGAAAAATTATAAAATACTGTTGAAAGATGTAGTGCTGTCATACTCGTCACATAAAAAGTAAAAATATAACTATCTAAATTTTGGATTGGGTATAAGCATATATTTTGCCCCTTCATCTTAAGTAAAGACAATGTTCTTTCCCGTACCTAAAAGGTCAGGGAAACTGAACAATTTTTATTTAAATTATAAATGTGTAAAAATACTATTCTCATTACTTTATAATTAATTTTTTTTTTGCTGAAACTTTTACTTTTACCAGCTTTAATATTATTATTTGAAAACTCCATTATATCTTATGTTTTCTCGATCTAGAATTTTTCAATAACCTTCTAGGAAAAGTGGGGTATATATATCCATAGTGGGTTAAAGTATATATCCATACAAGCTTATCGTAAACTATGCCAGTAAAGATAAAAAGCAGATTTCTTTCCAGATCCATATGGGCTGCCCATCTGGGATCACATGGATAACTAAAAAATCTATTTGGTGTATTTCAATATTACCAATTTTTCAATTGTCATAAATAAGAATTTTATAGACATTTAACACTAAATCGCCAATTTAAAGCGAAAGACGGGTTAATTTGAATACATGTGTTAATACTATGTTATCAAATGAACTTTTTTTCTTCTTAAAATTGTCACTAAACAAAGTGTTAAAATATTTATGGAATTCTTCTTTATATTATAACAATAAAAAAAATTGGTAAAATATTAGAATACACGAAGTATCTTTAGATTCACCATTTCAAGAAATTTTAGCCATTCAGAATAGTGTTCTAAGTTGACTAACTCATTGGCCATGTATAGTGTCCTAATATAGAAGGGCCAGTGTGGAGAAACCCATTTGAATCCATGTAGTGAACCCTCACAGATCCATATAAGTTATCCATATGGGCCCGGATGGACAGCCCATACAGATCCAGAAAGAAACGGCCCCTTTTGTTCTATACTGGCCTAGTTGGGTTGCCCCACGTGGACCCATATGGAATTCCCCATACTGGGCTATATAGTTTATCCATATGGGCCCTGATGGGCAGCCCACATGGATCCAGAAAGAAACGGCCCCTTTTGTTCCATACTGGCTCAGTTGGGTTTTCCCACGCGGGCCCAGATGGAAAATCCCATCTGGGCCCAGTTGAGTAATCCCACATGGGCCCATGTGGGAAAATCCCAACTGGGCCAGTATAGAACAAAGGGGGTCGTTTCTTTCTGGATCCACATGGGCTGCCCAGCAGGGCCCATATGGATATCCCATTACCAACCCAAGTGGGCCCATATGGTCGTGCTACCTGGGTTTGGGCTGCAATCCGAATCACTATCGCGATTTCGTTTGGTGCCCTTTGTTGCAACATAATCGGAACATCCCATAATTGGGCATGTTCCCATGTCATTAAGCTGTTCAATTTGTTTGTGAATTGCAGCTGCCATTATATCATGTTGAATTTGCTTAGTCTGGGATCAATGGTTCCAGAAGTAACACCCTTATCAAGTTCGACTAATAAATTGTCAAAGTTAATTTTGTCATTTTGAATGACATTTCTCAGCCCTTTAATGTTAAAGCATTTACTTATTTGCATCTCAGAATAGTCATTTAAATTGGGCGTTAAAGTTACCTCCATTTCATCCGCATTAGCGGTATTGTTACTTACTGCCATTTGAATGGCCTTCATCTTCGGAGCGGAGGTAATATTACTATCAGTCACAGACATAGTCCTAGCCGATTTGAACGAATCAGACAATAAAAGGAAAGTTCTGCACACACAGTTCGCCCTCAATGGACTCTACATGTAATGGAGAACTGATGACAGTTTGGCCGAGGTAACGCAGAACGCACCTTAGAGACAAACCGCCACCGGAAAAGTCTGATAAAAACTAAAAATTTGAAACAATGACGCTACACGTGTACAGTGGCGTACGCAGGGGGGGGGTTTGAGGGGGGTCACAACCCCCCCCCCCACATCGGTCTGTAGTTTTAACAAAACATTTAAAATATAATGCTTTTTTTATTTTGAAAAAAAAAATACAAATGTATTTTTTTCCATTTAAGAATCTACCTTTGTTTGAAGAAAATAATATTTTTTTGGGGGGGGGAATTTTGTCTCTGAAAACTTTCAACAGACCCAATTGGAATGTGGTCTGGGGGGGTGTTCGAGAATGAGACGGCTTTCTATAAGCAGCTGCTTATAGGCATGGCCAGAACGGCGTTTAACGAGTCGGCAAAAGTAAACCATTCTCGATTTTCACCCAGACCAGTGGCGTACGCAGGGGGTGTATGAGGGTGGTTGTAACCCTCCCTCCATCGGTATGAAGTTTTTTAAAAAAATGAGTTCAAAAATAATGCTTGTTTTCCCGATTAATAAAAAATTTCAAAACAAAACAAAAAGTTTTTAAAAAATACAACGGTTTTTTTTTTCATTTAAAACCCTACATTTGTTTGCAAGAAAAATTAGACAATTTCGGCGCGGTGTACTGACAAGCGGGAGGTTTATGCTAATAATTTATGCATTTTATTAGTGCATAAATTTGGTAGTCCGACCCGGTGTCCGCCGACAAGCACCATCATTTTCACTTAGACGTAACATTTTATTGTTCAAAGAGATCTCCTTTCGTAAATAGGAAGAGTTATGCATCCATTCTGTAAAGGAGAACCTTTTTAAAATCATTGACTGTTTTGCTAGAGGGGGGGTTGGATGTTGCCCCCTCACTTTTTCAATATTGTACTTTTAAAAATGAAAAGTAACCCCAACACTTTCCTACTACTACAGGTGATTAGAGGGGTGGGGGGTCACCACCCCACTTTTTTTGGATGTTGCACTCTTTTATTTTAAATTTGCACTTTTAAAAAACATAATAAATTTTGGTACTGAATTGACGAACCAAAGAAAAATTTCGTAACCCAACCCTAATTCTTTTTGTTGCTAATATTACATTTACTATCGATTTTATTTTCTCGTATTATTTTTTCCCAATAGGCAGACATCTAACAGCCATTTAGGCGCCTTACTTCCCATTTTCGTCATTACAAAATATTCATCGTTTTACTGAAAATAAAAAGAAAATGTAAAATAAACATAGGCAATCGGTTTCGATTTCACAGAGCGGGAAAAATGTTGGCGCCGATATATGTATATGTTCAAAACTTAATAAGACAATATGAAATATTTTTTTTCAATGGTAAATAAAATATCGCTTTTTTTTTAGTTTAGAATATTTTGTTTCAAAAAATTTGTCGACGGTATCATTTAGAATATATAGACATCTTGTAAGTGTTATAGTAGAAGTAAAGAATGATTAAAATAGTCAGGTGATATAAAGGTCAAATGAAAAGATGTTTTGAACAGTCTACTTATTGTACTCCTGAAAATTGGACTTTAGTTTTTGAGGCTTTATTTTTTTAGTATTTCGGAAAGTTATGGTGCTTGGTTTTGCCTTTTATAGCCAAAATGAAACATGTATTAGATGATTGTTTTAAATTATTTTCTAGAAGAAATCTAAGGTAATAACAATCCAGTTTAGTTGCTTTTTTTCTTTAAAAAAAAGCGAAGAAAAAGACAACCCAACGAATCAATCAGGAAAGGTGAGATAATTCCATATGTGTTTTTAAAAGACTTCATTCCTATTGTCAGTTCCAATGCATACTAATTTAAAAGAATTATAACAATTGTACTACTTTTACTTAAAAATTCAATTGCTAAAATACAAATGACTTATATTTTGTACAAACATATGCAATTTTTTGTAAGCGTATGTGAAAAACAGTGGCAGATTCGTAAGTATAAAAATTAATTTTGCCCGAATTACAAGTAAATTCAAGCATATTAATCAATCAATACTTATATATAAGAATGGAGTGTCTGTTTGTGGAATCGAACAAAACACCTCATTTTGAGTTTACTTCACAAATTAGGATACACTGATTCAGAAAATCACATTAAATATTTTTTTGTCTGTCTGTCCGGATTTAACTAAAAAACCATTGAACGGATTTTTATTAAACTTGCGCCATTTTAACAATATTTTCTCAATTTAAAATCGGCATTTTGTTTCATGTGGTTATCTCGAAACGTTCAAAAGTTTTAGAACTTTTTCTGTTTTACCATACGTTATTCCTATTAGAAATTTACATGTAGATCTTCTCTTCATAACATGATTATTAAAAATCACGTTGGCTACCAAAAATGTTTTTTGACGATAGGGATAAACGATGCATTTTGATTGGGTGATAAGTAAATTTCGACAAATGTTGCCAAATGAATTTAAAAAGCGCCAAATGAATGAAAATTTCGCCATATAAATAAATAATTTCGCCCAAAAAATTAAAATGTCGCAAAAAAAATTTAATGTCGATAAAAAAATTTAAATATTGCTAAATGAATGAAAATGTCGCCAAATGAATAAAAATGTTGCCAAATGAGCTAAAATATGGTGCTATATTGAAAAATACCAGCAAAATGGCGAAATTAGTGTCCAAATAATAAAATTAATGTCAATTGGGGAACATAATCGCACAGCTCTTACTTCGCAAATTGACCACGAGCAACGCCGGGCCATATTTCTAGTAGTTAATATAAATAAAATATAGTATAAAAAAATCTTTTTTTCAAAATAAAAACCGGCTTTAAAAAAAAGCTCTGAAACGTTTTTTAAAAAATCGTTTTTAATTTAAGGAACAAAAGTGGATTTTTTTAAAATATTTAAGTATTAATTTTATGCACATTATCTGTGCAAGGGTGTGGTGGGTGGTTACAAATAGATTGCTGAGACGTAGGTACAGTAAAAAAAATAAACTTTATTAACTAATTTAAAAGAACATCAAATCATGAAAGCACAACATTTTGTGCTGGTCAGACAGCGTACCACGGCTTTGGTGGTTTGAGAAAAGAAAAGAACAAAATATACATGAACATGGTGGCTTATATAGCGAGCGGAAATGCAGGCCTATTCTGATGTTGCGGACCTGGCTTCCGGTTGGTGTGGTGCTCGAACATTATCACTTTTTGAAATTGGCTCTAAACTTTAGGTGTGGTTTTTTTGTGAATTGGCACGAACTTTAAAGAGTGGTAAAAAGTAAAAAATTAATTCTAAATGATTCATTTTGTTCCACTACTTCCTAAATTAAAATTTTTGTTAGTCTTTATTATTTTATTTCTTAAAGTAAGTTTGTTTTTTTTAAATATTTTTTTCCTTTTTAGTTTAAAATGTAAGATGAGTATTTCGCCCCCACCCCCTTCTATTGTTCAATCAAAATATTCGGGTTGTTGTTGTTGTTAGATTATATATATATATATTATATATAAATTTCCTGCGTACGCCATTGCACGTGTAACCAGGGGTTAGACGTAAAAAAAGTATGAAAATAAAAAAACGATTCGAAAATAATTATATCAGTGATGATGAGCAGCACTCCTACCTGTCATGAATGAAAAGTTAAAAATTAAAAATATCATTTATTTAAGTAAATGTAAAAATTGACGCGGAGCTCAGCAAAAGTTCACCTATCATCACGGTGCATATGTGTCCTCGTCATTTGACCATGGTTCTAAAATAACAATGTACATATGAATGTGTATGTGTTCCCGGGTCTTTCCTTCGAGAAAGATCTCACTCGTCATCTGACCATGGTTCAAAAATACGAGGCATCGTTCCCGGGTCTTTCCTTCGAGATAGGCCCCGAAGCCCCAAAAGCCCACTGCGCAGCTATAGTGTGACGTTAATTAACCAAACCAAACCAATCGAGATAGATCTCAAACCGTCGCCAGTGGCCCACTGTGGAGCTATAGTGCGACGTTAATTAACCAAACCAACCTGATGATAACTTTTTTTACATTATTTATTGAATAAAAAGGAATATTAAACAGTTTGACTTACCTTTGAGCAGTTTTGTCAGGTATTTTCTTGCAACAGTTCTTGTACGAATTTCCAAAGGCATTTCAAGTAGGCATTGTTTAGCATAAATAATATGCAATATACACCAATAAAAAATTCAATTGGAACATAATGGCATCAACTCACCTGATGTCATGGTCACGTGTCGGAGGGCCTCTCCGTCCCGTGACACAGCTGTTTTGGCATTGCTTTGCACGTGTGCGTTTTTGAGAGCTTTTGTTTCAAACAATTATATTGTGAAATAAGGTGAGTGATGAACATTAGTTTAAATACTTTTTTTCTTTCTAGGATAGTACTTTTACTATAGTTTTTATTGTTCCTTGTATGTGTTTGTATTGTTGTTGTATATTATCGTAAACTATTTGTTTCCCTCGCTATTATTTTATACATTAAAAAGTAGTATATTTATATTTGAAACACTATTGTACACACCAGTTTCTACACATAGTCTGAGTTTTCTTTCAAAAGAAATTAGATGCAACAACATTTATTATTGCTTTTGCGAGATATAGCTTATTGTGTTTGTGGCAGAATTTATTAGTACTTCTTACAAACTATTGTTTGATACATTAAAAATGTATTAATTTGTATTCTATACACTTGTAGAGGAAATTATTCATGGGCACTCGTATTTGTATGCTCTTGTGAATCTTTCTTATCAACAAGGATTACAAGTTTTTTCAGTTTAACATGATGTTTGTCAATGCATTGTGGTGTTTATTAGGTATTGTGTTACACATTTTGCAGATTACTAAGTCTTTCACACAAAGTCTGAGTATTTTATTCTAAATAATTCAGATGTAACAATTTTTTAAAGAAAAATCAGCTATGAAGCTTTACGGCAAAAACAATCATTTGGATGTGAATATCTTACAACTGTATATTTGCACTTTGTTCTTAAGCCGGCGCCACATATGCGGTATTCGCCGAATCCCGAGCAACGAAACCTTCGATATTCGCCTTAAGACGCATGTGTAGATGGGTCGCTCGGTATTCGGCAAGTGCCGCGTCACTCGCGTTTCGACGATTTTCAGCACCACACTACAAAGTGTTCGCCTTATCACGAGCAACTTTACTCGGGTTAAAGCGAGCAAATTGAATAATTGCGTTACCCACTCATTTCGGGAAAATGGAACACATCTCGAAGCGAGGTCAATGGTGATTGGCTATCGATATTTTATTCTATATTTTGATGGCCAATTACCATTGACTATCAATATAGTACTATTTTCTTTTTATTTAAAGAGGGAATATTAGTAGTAATGGATGTTAGTACTTTGGCTCACTACAAGTCAACTTAATTCATCGACGTTTCACAGTTAGTAGTCTGGCTCACCACAAGTCAACCTAACTCACTCGGGCTGTTATAAAACGCGACACCCTGTGGATGTATACTTCATTTTGAGCATGGATCTCAAAGCTAGGATAATAATATTTTTTCTCGTGGTTGTTTGTATAACAGAATTATTTTATTACAATATTTCAACGTATGAATACGTAGATTTGAGTAATTCCACTTGTACGATTTCGAGAAAATTAGGGGAGCGTCGAATTTATTTACACGTGTGTAAAAAAGAAAATAAACTAGTCTACGATATTAGAAACTTTTATTTTAACGGAACTAGCGATTTAAAACCGTCGCTATCGGGAGTTCAGTTATCTGAACATGAATTCAGAAAATTATGTTTTTGAAATTAAAGTTTCCCTCGACGATGATTTGTACAGGCCCGTCGTCTAGTGGTAAAACGGAATTAGTGAGGAAACTTGTGAAAAACGACATCTACGAGCGAGAGATTAAAACTATCTGCTGGTGTTATTCTGTCTACCAAAAATGGATGGCATCTGAACACGGAATAAAATTTGTATGCGGATTACCGTCTGAAGAAGATACTTTTGTCTTGATAGTGTTTGACGATTTACAATCGAAATTAAACGGAAGTAGAATTAATGTTTCGAGTAACGTCTCACCATAAAAATTTTAGTGTGATACTGATTACCCAAAATCTTTTCCCCAAGGTAAAAGTCATGCGCGATATTAGTCTTAACACGCATTATATAGTATTGTTTCGCAATAACCGAGACGCATCTCAAATGTCGTGTTTCGCGAGACAGGCGTTTCCTCAAAAAGGTAAATATTTCATGGATGCTTATAAAAAGGCGACTAGCCAACCTCATTCTTATTTATTCTGTGACTTTCACCCGCAAACGTCTGAAGACTTGAGGTTGCGACCGTCTATATTTCCAGATGAAAATTCCATAAATTGGGTGCTAGTCCCTACGTAAAAAAAAATGAAACGTATGAACAAACATGTGCATTTAATGCACATACTTTCGAACGCCTCCCCGCAACAACGAAAAGCGATCTTGAATACAGCGAGCAACGACCAAATAAAATCCATTTGTGAAATTTGCGACAATTTACTACACGGAAATATTCCGGGAGTAAAGAGATTAGCGTCGTATAAGAGGGTTATACGCAAATTAGCGGATAAGAAAGTAGCCGTCTCGACTAAGAGAAAATTACTCTCGCAACAATCCGGAGGGTTTCTCCCGTTGATCATTCCGACGGTTTTGAAACTGTTGGGTATTGGAGATGGCTAGGAAAATGGCTCTCGTTCCTCCGGAACTCGTTTCCGAGTATTACCAAATCAACAAACCAGAGATCCGGTTGGAAGATAAGATCATACAAATTTTACGTCAAAACGAAATGCCCGACGATTTGAGAGGAAAATTACTCCCCCAGCTAATTCCTAAATATCATAAAAGCATGCAACCGCCCCTTCCCCCGAAACCTTTCGAATTCCCGGCAGAGTTGTTCAACGAGACCGCTCTACCCGAACGCAAGGAATCTTTCGAGAGTGTGGAAGGAGGAGACGTGATAACTCCCGTGGTAGCGAAATATTTGCTACACGCCGTTCCGAAGACAAGGAAGCAACATATTGTTCCGATGCTGGAAAGCCTAAAAAACGCAGGGTATCAATTTAATAAGAGAAGCGAACTAGAAATCAACGGGAAACCCGAATACCGAAGCAACGCGATCGATCTGTTTGCGTATTTAATGCGAGATATGCGAAAAGAAGAACCGCCTCCAAAAGGGTTCGCTGCGTTTTATCAAGGTATATTTGATGCGAATATACCTCGTCAGTGGATAGGGAATAAATACGTCCGCGAACAACTCGAATTATCAGTACTCGATTCGATGAACCAATCGAAAACTCCCGAAAAAACGTCCACGCCGTTAACGGGAAAGAAAAAAATTAAATGGCTGAATTACGAATGAAAAAGATTTATTTCGATACAAAAACCCCTGGGTCTTTTGGCGGAGTACGTGGTTTAGCGAAAGCCGCAAAAGTCGATAATGCAACCGCTCGAAAATGGCTCTCGCAACAAGATCCGTACACGCTACATTTCCCTGTGCGCTACAAATTCAAACGACGGAAAACTTTAGCGTACGGAATTAACGAATTATGGCAGATAGATTTGGTGGACATGCAGAAATACGCGAAAGATAATCAAGGGTTTAAATATATTCTAACCCTCGTCGATGTAATGTCTCGTTTTTTGAGAGCCGTTCCGGTAAAAAATAAAACCGCTAATGCGATAGCAGACGCTTTGAAAACGGTGTTTAAACGGGTCAAACCAAACAATATACAATCTGACGACGGGAAAGAATTTTTTAACGCGACGGTGAAAAGTTTGTTCAAGAAACATAATATACATCATTACTCAACGAAAAGCGGTCACAAATGTGCTATTTTGGAACGCGCGCATCGGACTTTGAGAACGCGCATGCATCGTTATTTTACGACCAAGAATACTCATCGGTATTTGAACGTGTTACCTGCTCTGGTGGATTCGTACAACAACACTACACACAGCGCACACAGTTTCAAACCGGCAAACATCACTGTAAAGGACGAACCCGAACTCTATAAAAGACTGTACAGCCAAACACAGATCGGCAAATTTCGGTACGCGGTCGGAGACTTAGTCCGCATTTCGAAAGCTAAAAAATTATTCAAGAAAGGCTATCTTCCGGGTTGGACAGAGGAGGTGTTTAAAATAAATAAGCGATACCCGACAATCCCACACACTTACATTCTCGCAGATTTACGAGACAGAGAAATAGATGGAAGGTTTTACGCGCAAGAATTACAAAAAATTGTAAAGTCCCCTGATAATTATTGGGCGATACAAAAAATTATCAAAACGATTGGGAACGGGCCTGCACGAAGAGTTTTAGTTAAGTGGGTTGGATTCGACGATTCTTTCAACAGCTGGGTGCGACCAGGATGGATCACGCAATAGATTTAGACACCTTTAACGTGTTTTTACCGTCCAACGCGAGCATGGACCTGTTTCCGCAAAATACGCCCGATAGTTTTAGAACGAAACTAGCTCAACCGATAGCGTTACGCGGGATGTATGAAGTGGCGCTTTCTGAAATTTCGATGCCCGGGCGGTATTTTACGATTCAGAAAAATTATAACGATGATTATAGTATCCAAAAAAAAGTGTTTGTAAAAGAATCCTCGGTTGTAACCGAATTGTATATACCGGTGGGGAATACGCAAGATTTAGCGACAACCTTTAACGAAGGTTTGCGAAAGCTAGAACCGTCAACTCCAGTGTCTCTAAGTTATGACAAAGAATTGCTTGACCAGCTTGTAATTACTATAGCACCTCGCTGGCGTTTCGAAATAACTCCTCATCGCGGGTCTCAAGTGCTAGAGAGTATATATCGAACGTCTACGTTGCGAATCACTGCCGGAGACAAAGAGAGAACCGAAACGGTGCGTTACCGTGCACCGACTAAAAATTTTGAAAAACAAATTGTGAAAGTACTCGCAGTGAAACCGATCGAAGTAAAGCGACACGACGTAACGTTGCAACGCGTGGACGATCTACCGGTGTTTGCCGGAATAAATAAAAATATTGTAGACGCGACGGGCGAAAGCTATGTGACATTCGAACATAAACTCGACGAGGTTTTAATCAAAATGAACGAAGGTGTTCACATGTTGTTAGAGCGTGCTTCGTGTCCGAAATTAATGAACGCTCTGAATATAAACTCCGATTCCTTGTTAATTGAAAACGAAGTTACATTTCCTTATACAATAGTGAACGACGTAGCAGACGAAAAAATAACAGTTATCATACACACGCTGTTCGCAGTCGAAAAAAGAAGAGAGAAGACTTTCCAGTTGAAAATCAACCCAGGGATGTATCGATCAAGCGAGATATTTTTTCGCGAAATCCAAGACGTCGTTCTTCGGGAGCTTCCCGACGCCAAAGTGCAAATGACTGTGCCACCAGAGACCGTCGTTAAATTCGGTGATAAGCTGAAGGATTTATTAGGTTTTGTAAACAACACCTTCTCCGAAGGAACGTATACGAGCGAGTATATATTAGACCTCAGCGGTGGTCTCACCGAAATATATCTCTATACCGATATTATCGAACCGTCTCTATTAGGACACGCGTTTGCCCCGATCTTAAAAATCATTCCGATTGCGAACGAAAAATCAGATCAAATCGTAAAGTATTTTTCAGTGCCGTTGTATTTCAAAGTGAAAAAACTTCATTTTGATACGATCAATATTGAACTAAAGACCACTCGTGGAACTCCTGTAAAATTTATTAGCGGAAAAACTTCTATCGTTTTAAATTTCAGAAAACGACATCTATAAAATAACCGTGTTTTGTAAAACGGTGTCATTTACAACGATGAAGGGGTTAGACGCCAAACTCTGCGTGGATCATTATTGCAATCAACAACACGGTGGATATTTTCAAAGCGATTACCCAATTCAACGCGGATATGGGTTTTTAAGTGCATTGCGACGATTCGCTATACCGCTTTTAAAAACGACGGGGCGGTATTTAGGCAAACGACTGCTTGCGACGGGCCAAAACGTTCTCCAAGACATGGACGAAGGAAAACCGTTTAAACTAGCAGCGAGAGACAGGTTCAAAGAATCAGCTGGTACGATAAAAGACGATGTCGTTCGAAAATTGAGAGGGGGAAAAATTAATAAAAGAAAGCGGAGCGGTCGCAAAAAACAGACAGTATCTCGCAAGCGCAAGTGTGCAGACGTGTTTTCATAAAAAAATGGAACGATGTTATTGTACCAAAAGCGAATTGGAATTGTTCGAAACGTTGCCCATACAGATGGCAATAGATCGTTCATCGTTCATAGAGATACACCCTATTGCTGCTATAGCTGACAACCCAACTATAGAATTTAATATCCCGGGAACTGGCGAAAACTATTATGATTTAAGTAATTTATATATTAAAGTGAGAGCGAAGATCGTGAAAAAAGATGGAACGGCACCTGCAGCAGCTGATAAGTGCGGCCCTATAAATTATTTGCTAAATTCTATGTTTAGCGAATGTCACATCGCGTTAAATGAACGACAAATTTCGTCTGAAAATAATTATGCCTACAAAAGCATAATACAAGCCTTGTTATTCTATCCAGAGGAAGCGCAAAAAAATTTACTGGAAGCCGCATTATTTCAAAAAGACACGGCGGGGTCTTATGATGATGTAAATATTGATACAGGAGGAAACGCTGGTTTAAAAAAAAGATTTAACTATACAAAGAATGGGAAAATATTCGAAATGTATGGGTCATTACATGTAGACCTAAGCTCGCAATTAAAATTGTTGCCATCTGGAATTTCACTTAGGATCAAATTAGAGAAATCCAAATCTACGTTTGCATTGCTGAGCAGTGTTGATGAATTTCAATTGGTTTTAGAAAGCGCAAGTTTATTTGTTAGGCGCTGTGAAATTTCTGGATCGATACTCGTCGCGCATGAAAAAGCGCTCGAATCTAAACTCGCTAGCATGCCCTTTAAAAGGGTTGAAATTAAAACTTTCACAATTTCTTCTGGGTTGAAGAGCCTGACAATCCCGAATGCGATTAACGGAGCCCTTCCCACTCGAGTAATTTTGGCATTGTGTTCGAATGTGGCATACAATGGAGACATTACGAAGAATCCCTTCAATTTTGGTAATTACGGATTGAATCACCTGTCTTTAATGGAAAACGGGGTGCAAATCCCTTCCTCTGCTTATACACCTTCGTATAGCAAAGATTGGTATACGAGAAATTATGTGAGTTTGTTTACGGATCTTGCGAAACAAGATATAAATATAAATTACGGAGAGTATAAAAACGGTCTATGTTTTTATGCGTTTGATTTGACCCAAGATTTTTCTGGGAGCGAAGGGCATTTAAATATAACGAGAACCGGTGACTTATCGATCCATCTCAAATTCGATAAAGAACTCACCGAAACGTTAACGCTCGTGGTATATTTAGAACACCAGAGCGTCATTGAAATCGACAAGTCTCGAAGCGTTTTTACAGATTATTAAAAATGGATACCTCCACTTTAGATAGATTGGCTCGCTCGGATGCATATATCAAGATTCGTTTCGCAGGGGTGTTTGCGAGTGACGAGCTTCCACAGAGCAGAGGACGGATGACAAGTTTTATAATAAACACGCATGAATCTTTTAAACCAGGCGAGCACTGGCAAGCAGTATTTTTTGACAATCACGAGCGTGCTAATTTTTTTTGTTCGTATGGCTATCCCCCTACGGCGAAAATTAAAAAATTTATTTTAAGAAATTCATCCAGTCTCTATTTTAATCCTTATCGATTTCAGCATTACAGAGCGACGAGCTGCGGATTGTATTGTTTATTTTTTTTATGGCACAAAACGCGACGAGTGCCAACGAATCAGCTAGACACCGCAAACCCGTGTGCGAACGAACGATTAATCAATCAATTTGCTCGCCAAAATTTTAAAAATCTCGCCAACCCAGAACGATATGGGCGTATCCAATATTGCCAGCCGCCTGGTCGAATAAATTGATATAAATATGAAAAAAAGCGATTGCGGTGATTAGTAACCATGACGGCCGAGGTGCGTTTTGGATATGTTCTACTCGATAGAGAATTTGCTTCAGATCCGTATGTTATAAGTGCTGTATCGGCAAAATTATTTTCTAACATGTGGGCGTGCATGACTGAAGCGAGTTCATGTTATAAAACTCGATTGAACCCGGCTACATCGAAAATCGCCTATTTTCAAGTCATGACCAATGGACAGATTGTGAAATGCTTGCATTCGACATGTCGATTAGAGGAAGAAGCGTTTAGCAAAATGTTGTAATCGAAAAAATGTAATGTATGATGTCAAAAAATGTTATATATCAACAGTGTATAACAAAATGCACTTTGTAATCATGTTTAAAAAAAAAAAATTGTATTTAAATAAAATGTTATAATCGAACTATGTATTTAAAAAAAAAAATGTTAGAAATGTTGTGTGATGTATTTAAATAAAATGTTATATGAAACTGTATCAACAATGTATTTAAATGTTATGGAAAACAAAACGCAATGTTATGTTCTGAAAAAAAAAATATGTATTAGAAATGTTGTATTTAAATGTAGTAGTGTGTAATGTATTTAAAATAAATAATATTTAACTAAAAAAAAAATGTTAGAAATGTTGTGTGATGTATTTAAATAAAATGTTATATCAAACTATATCAACAATGTATTTAAAAAAACTTTATAATTATTTGTTATGCTCTAAAAAAAAATATGTTAGAAATGCTGTGTGATGTATTTAAATGACACCTAAAAAAAATTATAATCGAACTGTATCAACAATGTATTTAAATGTTATGTATAACAAAAACGCAATGTCATGTTCTAAAAAAAAAAATGTTGTGTAATGTATTTAAATGTAGTAACGTGTAATGTATTTAAAATAAATAAATGGTTTTTTTTTTAAAAGCGTTGTCTATCATTCCGCCCGACAACCTTATAAATTGAGGTCGATAGACTCGTCGGAGCATTTTTTTTTACGGATGTATCGATTTCGGAACTGTATAATATTATAGCTAGCATTGTATTTTTTTTAATAAAAAAATAATGGTAGCATATACAGCAACCTCTAATCACCCGGAAATTTTTCTTAAACATTTCGCTAGTAGACTTTAAAAAAAAAATGTATCTGCATTTTCAACACTCTGATCATTTCTTTTAATATATATATAATATATAAAAGCATGTTCGGAGTATTAATGTATTTTTTTTTAACCTCCTTATAATCAAATGTTTTTTTGTAAAAAAAAAAAATCTCGATTGTGTATACACTCAATTTTTTAAAAATCAGTTTTCTTAAAAAAAAAAATATTAAATATTCAAAAGACAAAAAAAAATACGTATTTATCCCTAGCTTCTCTAGAAATTGCAAACAATGATTTTATCACAATATTAAAAAAATATATATATATATACAAAGACGAAATAAAAAAAATTTCGAAATTGTATAATAAGAAATATTATTATTATTATTTAAACCAAGAAACTGAAGATTTATGTTAGCATTTATAAACATAAAACTGTTTTGTATCCAATTAAAAAAAAATGTAAATTATACATTATAACTAAATACATAATTTAACAATTTTAACATAACAAACATAAAATATTTTTTATACAAGATTTTCGAACTACAAATATTTTGTAATTATATTTTGAAAATAAATTTTATGATGGTTTTATTCTAAACACTTTTTAAAATATATAAAAACATGTTCAGAGAGTTAATATATATTTTTTCTTATAATCAAATGTTTTTTTTATAAAAAAAAAATATTGATTGTGTGTATACACAAACAGATTTTTTCACACTTAATTTTTAAAAAATCACTTTTCTTAAAAAAAATTTCGAAAATATTTTCTCTCTTCAAATTAACCTTTCATCGTAATCAAATGTTTCTATAAAATTTAGATTGTTTCTGTATATTAATCGCGAACATTCGATTAGAAGGTCGTTTTTTTTTTTTTTTTTTTGTTATCTTAGAAAGACAGTGTATTAGAAACTTTTTTTTAATCGATTTTACTCGTAATACTCTCGCCAGTTAAATGTTTTAAGCGTGGTGTGATAGCATAATATGCACATGACAGGTGGGTTACATTCTACACACTTAATTTCACAATGTCTATTATATATCGCACAACACTCGCTTTCCGTGAAAATGCTCGCGATAGGTGTTCTTAGACAGCTATGACAAAATACAATTTTTGAGAAAGATTCAAATTTCGATGAAATTTCTTCTACAGAAGTGGCGAGATGGTTTCGATTTTTTTTTTATGAGAAAGCGATCGTTTTGAAATTCTACATTTGCGCATTTGGTGCATAGATAAAAAACATCGGCCACTCCTTCGATCGGATTCAGTTTCGTAAAAAAATATCGTACAACGTGTTGCCATTGTGTAGGTTGTGGAATATAGTCTATAGTTCTAGGGTATTGAAAAAGCGTCTCGTAATCTCTTCCACTTAGCGGTATGTCTTCACGAAATTTTAAAGGCGTTGTTCGGTAAGAAGCTACCAATTTCTCTGATGTGAATTCTGATATTTGTCGTTGGTGTAGAAGATCGTAAGAAGTCGTTAACATGTTTGTGACATAGTTTGGAAGAGGGAGCAAAGAAATGTCCGGTTTGACAACTATTAACACGATTTTCCGAGCGGCAGCTTCTTTCAAGGATAGAAGGGGTTGACGTGGGTGTGACGGAAATCTCCAAAACATGTCTTTTTTTTTTAATATTCGAAACACAAGCTAGGCATATAGCTGATCGGTGGAATAATTTCGTCTGGATCGCATAAAGACAGACTTAGGAGTGATGTGGTAATACAATGTTGACAAAAATATTTTCCACTTAATTTTTCACTTTCCCATTTTTGGTTGAAGGTGGATACGTGTTCGATGGTAGTTTCTGTGACAAAATAGGTAAAATGTTTAGCGTAGTATGAGATACGTTCAAACCCACAAAATTTGCATAGAAAATAAATTTCATCGCCATGCGTGTATGTATATCTCTTAAAATATTGATGTGAAAGTTTCAACCAGCCTTCAGGGAAAGGCTGTGTTGATCGCAACAAAGTTTCAAAGGTTTCTCTGTCTAATCCAAGTTGAGCAATCAGTTGAGCTGGATACGAGTTCGATGGTTTATTGATATCGTGTCGGTAAAGAACAGGAAACAAGTCTTCGAGTTGTTTAATGATCGAAGGAGGGAGTGATAATTTTTTTAAATTTTTATATTGAGATATATTATTTACGATAACAGAACAAGTTTCTTGAAATAAATTCATACAAAAAAAATGCGCAGCGTTCAATATTTTTTTTTTAAATTTTATAGTGACCATACGCTAATGTCGAAATGTTATCCGATTCTAAATATCGCGCATCGAAATAGGTATTTAAAGCCGTTTTGTTTTGAACTACTGTTTCTAAAATGTGATTTTTAGAGCGAATGGTGAATTGTTGTTTTTTGACAAGGAGGTCGTTTTTTAATACTTGTTTAAACATATCATGCGTAACCGTGTCTAATGCAGCTTTTTTAACTCCTCTGGCAGCTTGTTTAATTAGCCCCCCCTCAATTAAAATCGAGTATAACTTCGGTTTTAACCCTATAAATTCTTTAATCGGTGTAGTAATTTCATGTTTTAAAGTACCTAATTTTCCTTTATTATGCACACTGTATAACATATGGCTAGGATCGAAATTACTCGTGTCTAGAATCGACATGAAATTATTTTTTAAATCGAGATTAACATCCTCAGTTTCGACATAAATAATCAAAGAATCTGTGTCGCAATAAATAAGATTCACTTTTTCGCCATAAAATTTTTTAAAATGTTCATAGTATAATTGATATAAATTTCTCTTCGAATATTCACACACTAAATATCCCAAATAAATTGGCTTGTCTAGAACCAGATTCGATTGTTTTAATTTAAAGATCGATAAATTTTCGGTGATTCCTTCAAAGTGTTCGAGTAACGGACTATTTAAATATTTCTTGCACTGATCCTGGGTTAATGCAGCTTTAACGTGCATGCGCAATCTTTTATTTTCCAAAGATTTCCCATAGAAGGAATTCGATAATTTCTTGTAGAAAAGACGTTCGTTTTGAGTGAGAGCTTTATTTCTTTTGTTATTATTATATTCGATATAGCTCGCAAGCCATCGAGATTGGCTATAACTTAATATTCGATGAATTTTAGTAAGCACTAATCCTTGCTTTAAATAAAATTTCAAGTTTTGATAATGTACAAAGTATTCGGTTTTATCTAAAAAATTAGGAGTTAATTTTTTATTAGGAAGAGTATTTTGCAATCCAAACTTTTGAGATAAATGTTTAGCGTGTTTGCTTAACATTTCAAAAGTAATCGTCAATCGATTCGGTGCGAGGGGAAAGTCGTTTAAATAATCATGCACTTTATTCGGGACTTTTAACGAAACAGACAAGATATATCCTATAGGTCCTTCGTCGGGAATGTTGAATAAATTGAAACGATTAATTTCATTTTCGGTGAGCCATCGAAAATCACCATAAGGCAACGCATGACACATCGCATCCCCATACGAATTAATTATGTCAAGGTTGAGAATATAACTTGTTGGTAAACACGGATCATAATCTGACAATAAGGGATTGTTTGCTTTTACATATCTACGAGAAAGAATATTCAACCCTCCTTTTATTTCCGATTCGAAAATGATATAATCGTCCACGCTGTTTAACAATTGAAGCTCTATTTTTGTAAATTTTAATCCGACAGAAAATGTCATGTCGCTCACTGTTATAAAATGAACTGGGTCTACTTCGTATTCGGATAACGCCATTTTTCGAAAAGAATTGAAACACTCGGCCAATAAAATGACGTCGGAATTCTGGTAAATTCGTAAATATTCTTCCAAGTTTTTACAACCAAAAGTAGTATATACGAATTTAGCGTGTTCATAATTTGTTCGAGAAATGTTCGATTGCGTCAACACGTTAAAAAACGATTCAGGCGGAGGAAATGTTTTTAATTTTAATTTATTTTCGTCGTCTAGAAAGCTATACGGAAGAATTTGTTTTTGACGTAATAAATCACGATGTTCATAATTTTTAAAAAATTCATTAAATAATTTAAAATCATGATTCGAGAGCGTTAAATTGTTTACTAAACCTTCAAGCGACGAATCTAGGAATTGGAACGAGTCCATGAATTTTAACGGACCTATTGAGAATAACATAAATTTCTCGAGAGAACAGGGAATGATATTTAACTCTTCTACAAAATTGATCGGTAAATTTTTTAAAAGCAGATGCGTGTCATAATTTTTGCTGTTATGAATTACTACGGGGATAAAAAACCGTTTTTGATATGCAAGATTACAACTTCTATGCGCAAGACCAAAGACGTGCGTTTCAAAATGATTGTGGTGACGTACTTTTATATCGTTAAATTGAAATAATTGATGACAGATAACACACCGCGTATCATCGTAAAAATTCGAATCGTCGACTTCAATTTCGGAAACTTGTTTCATGGATTCGAGTAACCGTATCGCAACTTTTTTTAATTTAAAAAAAAAATGTTCGACTGGATTTTTACCGCAATAATATGTATGATAAATTAATTCATCATACGGTCCTGTCACGACAAAGGCGTATGATATTGGAATATGTTTTTCAATGGGACATGTAAAACTAGTGGACGGGTTTTGAACAGCGTTAGTTATTTTTTTTAATAAGCACTCAAAGTCAGCAAACACACAAAATTCCTGTCGGACCATTTTTGAAACATTATTAAATTTTAGTATTAAATTACGGGGCATGCTAACACGTTGAGGATTTAAAACTCCACAAATCTTAGCATGCGCGGATAAACTCTCAAATTTAACAAATCCAGTTAGACACCTTTTACAAAAATGTTTGGTGTTTTTTTTTGTTTTTAACAATCTATTAAAATTTCGAATCAAATAAAAATGATCGTTATGAAAAAAAATATCTATTTCGCGACACACATTTTCATTATCAGCAATTAAAATTGGATAGATTGTTTTGTTTTCCCAGCCATATAGGTTTATATTTAAATAATTTGCTTTTGCGAACGATTTAATGTTGGAAAGTTTTGTAGGGAATTCTAACATTCGACAATTTAAATATTTTATATATTTTAAATATTTTGTATATCGACCAGCGTTTTGGTTTTGCGGATGTAATTTAGCTAGCACTGCAAATAAAAAACATTTCTTATGTTTACTATTGATCGAAAGAAGCGCTTTTTTATTAGTCAAACATAGAGGTAAGCTAGATTCTCGACATCCGCCACGAAGTTGATGATATTCTCCTACGTGAATATGTATATGAGAGATTTTTTTGATAACCCAATTCGACCCGTGTTTTAAAAATGTTTCAACCGAATTCTTTATTTTAATAAACCCTATATCAATCGCGTGCGGTAATTGATAAATACTCAACACACGTAACGCCTGACTGCAGAAATAAAACGATTGTACTAATTCTTCCTCTTCGATAAATTTTGTAAATAGAATTTGAATGCAGATAATTACGCGAATTCGAAGTGCTAACCCTGTATTTAATAACGATATAATAGATGGTTTGGCTTCTCTGTAAAGTTCGTCGATATCTATATGATTAATATTCGCCCGCCAAGCTTGTATGTACCCGTTAAAACTCGAATTTATTCTATAAAATTGCATAGCTAAATAATTTTTATCCCTTATATATATTTAAAAAAAAATAGAGAACGCTGCGCATATTATTATGAATTTAGTGTTTCATTAAATATTCTTGCATTTTTTGAAGCCCTAAAATAAAAACCCCGATCTGCGCCGGAGTGATGTTGAATCTATTTTTAATCTCACCCTTTTCGCTTTTTTTTTTAAAAGTTACGTAAAGCACTCGTCTAAATTCAGTCAATTCGAGCGTGTGACATTTGTCTAATTTTATGTTAAATTCATTCGAAGTATTCGTCGCAGCTTCTTCCGTGGAAGATAAATCTAGATTAAATTCTGGTTTCCGTTTTTTCACAAGTTTCGGCAATTCGAAATCGTCTTCAGATCTAGCTATTAAAAAACAAAAATTCCCCTAAGTTTTGTAGTTTTTATAAGTATAAAAACATATTTTAAAAATAACATCTCTCCTCGCCCTCAAAAAAAAATATCTTCAAAAAGTACTTACCGTTTTCCATCGTCGATTGTAATCCAATTTATACACACTTTTCGCAACACAATTTTCACTCAGATAACACACACACAAAAAAACGACTAGGCTATATCACAGCCAGAATGCTTTGGTGTGTTTAAAAGAGAGAGAATACTTTATATGCAAACTCAATGTCGTAACAATAATTATTATATCCTGTGGCATGTTTTAAAATGAATTATTCTTCCTAACAAGGAAATTACTAATCACGATACAATGAAGAACGTCTTCGGTCTCTGGCCTTCTAGCGTTGCTGATTAAAAACGATAATCGAATTAAGTTTATTTGTTCGACCGCGAAACGCACTTCCTTTTTCCCAGCCTCGAAAAATATTCTTTGAAGATGAACATTTATCCAATTTAACTTTGTTGACGTCTTAAGACTAATTTCGCTCTATCATAATTACGAGGTCGAATTACTAAAGTTTCGGACAATGTTAAACGAATTAAATTCGACGATTGAGGAACTTTACTTGATGAAGTTTCAATGCCAGCGCGAAGTCGGGTAAGTTTTTTTTGTATCAAACGATGAGAGTTAGTCCCGAGCTTTTTTGGTGAAGAAATATTCACCATCATATACTCTTCGAAAAAAAAGACGATTTCGTTTCAAACTCTGCTAGGTGTGGAATTAGAAGGGTTTCAAATTTCAAAAAGCCATTCTATCCCATATGTTGTACGAACGCGGCGAACGACGACGAGTTTGTATCGAACGATGCGAGTCAGACTTCATGGGAGTGAGCCGAGTGAGTTAGGTTGACTTGTGGTGAGCCAGACTACTAACTGTGAAACGTCGATGAATTAAGTTGACTTGTAGTGAGCCAAAGTACTAACATCCATTACTACTAATATTGTTCTTTTCGTATCAATTTGACTTTAATATATATCCTGGTGTTTGTTGTGTTATTATTTTAGAATTTTTATTTAGTTTAATTATTTATTTTTATGAAGTTGTCTGTTTAACTTAAATATTTGTGTTCCATTTACTTATTTCATTTATTTATCAATTAAATTATTTCATTTTATTACTTATTTATATTTTTGAAGCATTTAACTATTTTTTATGCAGATGCGAAAAAATGAAGATATTATTTTAAAACTTCTATTCGAGTTTTTAGTGTGTTTAAACGATTTGGAATCTCACGACCTAAATAAAATGGAGTTTTGTCATGAAACGTCTTTAAAACCATCTATAAAGGGTGTGTGTAGGGACATAGTAGTCATGATAGAAACACTGAGGATAACGGATTCCGACACTATAACTTTATAAAAATAGCACGTTTGACATAAATTTGGTCCAGCCGATGATTTAAAGTTTCATATTTAAAAAACTTTTGGTGTTTTGAGCTTTTTTTATCGTATATTCACTTGTTTAGTTCGTCTACTTAAAACAATTCCTTCGTTTATTAAGTTGTGAATTTTACTAAATTATTTGTTCAGGTTATTTTTTTATTTATTAATTAATTTTATTTATTCGTTTTTTCATTTAGATTTCTTGCATTTAACTGTTTTGATGAAGACACAAAAATATGAAAATATTTAAATAGTATTTTAAAACTTCGAAATAAAATGTCATTGTTTTAAACGTTTTGAAGAATCTTGAGTTGAAAAATAAAATTTGGTTTTGATGTGAAACAGTTTTAAAACCAGCTATTCCTTAAGGTGATACATTCTGATACTATAACATAGTAAAATGAAGCACGATTGTTATAAAAGGAAATTTGGCGAGGATTCGTGTAAAATCTTGAACTAAAGCAAAGCACGTACGGAGAGCGGACGTGGAACATCGTGATTTCGGGTTCTATCCACATAGAAAAATTCGGTAACACTGTTTTTGTCATTGTGAACCGTGGTCAAATGACATCGACAACACCTGAGCTGGCACCCCACTGGTTAATTTTTATACAAAAAATTTCAAACGTTTAAAAACATAAGTTTTTAACACCATTGACATTGAAGCAACAATGCCAAGTATTTTACTTTTATTGTTGCTGAATACTTTATTTTTATAGACATGATATTACAAGGCTATATTCGTAAAGGCTTTTTTAATCCTTAAATTTTAGGAATTTTAATATAAAAAAAAAATTCTTGCAAAAACATCACTTTAAATATCAATTGCAATAGCATGTAAAGTCATGAACGTAAAAATTAAAAAAAAAGTACTAGGTTTAGGTATTTTGAAAACTACTCAAAATAATTGAATAAATCTAGATTTTGATAAAGTTTATTTTACACAGTGCACAGAGAGTGATATGCGGTGGCTACGCTAACAAACACAAAAATCGAGCAGCTTTTACTACGAGTAACGCCGGGCCATATTGCTAAAATACCAATAAAACAGTAATTAACGATAGAAATTTTTCCGAAAATGGATAAACAAAAGTAAAGTGTCAATCTTCATACATTTAATCTCGACATCAAATTGTGAATAGTATTCACTGTCGAATATTAATATAATTTTTTTTAATGAACTCTATTTTGACCTGGTGTCGATATTATATCTTGTAAACAAATAATCGTTAGTACATTGGCTAAGAAAAAAGCAAACGATAATTTCAATATGTTAAAAGATACGGAATAAAAACCAGATCCCCAAGACAACGTCAACGTGCATGAAGTCCATTATTTATACTTAGTTAAAAAATGGATTGACACTAAAGATATTTTTATATGTAGCATGCAAATTCAATTGTCAAAATGCGAAATATTCGGTGAAAAATTTTGCGGGAACACTTAAAGTTTTTCGAACTGATTATCGTTTGTATTTTATTATCTTTATCGCTAAAACAAATATATTGAGAGGGAAAATATATATTCCAGAACTGAAAATTAAATCATTTTTAAGTGTACAAACGAAATTAGGATACACTTTTTTTTGTAAATTTTCAATATACTATGCTACAAAATTTCAACGGTTTCAAGGAATCTCCATGTGCATGGCATTCTGGAATCTATGAAAATAATAATAAAATATTGCACTCGCAAATGGTTATGAGCAAAATGAAAATGTAAGACAAATAAAAACAACTGATTTCCAATTAAAAAAAAAATTCATTGTAATTATCACAAATTAAAAATATGTTTTTAAAGAACATAAAAGTATTAAAATATATTTATATTGTACAAATCTGTTAATAAAATAGAATATTTTTCCATCATAAAACTACTGCTTCCTACTGCGAATAAATGTTCTGAAATCGGCAAGTATACTCGCAAGAAGCCGAGTTGCTCAGGTTTTTGTAATCCGAGCAAGTAATAGTAAATCGCTCGGGTTATGGCGAGTCGCTCGGGTTAAGGCGAGTCACTCGGTATTCGGCGAATACCGCATATGTGGCGCCGGCTTTAGAATAAACAAGGGTCTCCTACTGCTCGACTGTATTTATACTCTTTTTGAGTTGACATTTAGCATATTTTTTTTTTAAATGTGAGTTGTGCAAATAAAAATAATTTGTTTTTTAAATGTTTCCACGAGTGTTCATTACACATGTAATGTGGCGGAATCAAGGGAAATGGTAAATTTGTTTCAAATTTTTACATTTTCTTGCTAGAAATTACTACAAAAGCTGTCGAATTTTCTTTATGCGAGTCTGTTTAGTCTTAATTAAGAAGGGGGGGGGGTCAAAAGAATGTAAGTCACTGTTTTCTAGATCAATTTTATTCTCCAATGGTAAAAGTAATAATTCAAAATGGTATCTGAAATTGCACAAATAACAGTAGTAGTTGCATTTTTAAGAGAAGCAAACTTATTGCTTTATTTGAATATTTACACTATTTAATTGTTTAACTAAATATAAATTACCTTTAGGAATTTTGTTTCAATAAAGTGTATCTGTATTAAAATGTTCAAATAAGTATGTAAATGTGACATATATATGACATAAATATTAAATAATTTTTTTTAATACTTAAATTTTCAATATCAGTCCTGCGAAAAGTCAGACAGCACAAACAGACATATGATTTTGATGTCTGTTTACTTTTTGCAAATGAACATTTTGTTATTTTTTTGTATGGAATGATAGTTTTCCGTACTTTGAAAGATTTTTTTCTGGGGCGGCAAAAATGTACATTACGCTGTATGTGGCAGACAATTTATCATAGCCAATAAAACGTAAAATGACACAACTCATTATCTTGCTGAATACTAGATAGCGATGTCACACAATTAGACTACTTATACTTCACCATTATCCCATCAAGTTATAATTAGAATTGAATGAACCTCAGTTCAGTAGGTGCATTTTTATGTGAAGAGATCTTATTTTCCGAAAATACTTTGGATTTCAAGAATTTAATTTTTAATCTCTGTTTAGAAATTTATTTTCAATAATGTACGATCAAATCTAAATGAATGTGTGTCATAATATACGTTGCATATAAATGAAAGTGTGTAAATCTAAATATATACGTAATTACTTCCTCTTAGTGATTTTCTTTTTGTTTATTTAGGGTTTTCTAACAACTTTGATGCAGATGAAATGCACATTTGATTCAGCACCCCACTCTCCACATTTCCATACCATACTCAAAGTGAGGACATTGGGAGAGTTTTAATGTGCCTCAGCCCCTACTACACTATAAACCTGATTCAGCTCCACACCACAACCAACAGCAAGACATTTTCATCATGATACATTTAACGTTCACCAGTACTTTCTACACAGAATGTTTGGCGGACAACAATATTCAAACTCGCAACCCTTTAATTATCTTTACTTTATTGTACAATGTATTGTAGTATGTTATTATATATAGAAAATTTTTAAGAACCCATTTTTTCAAACATTTTATTAGTTTTTTTTTCTTCTGAAAACAAGCTTAGGGAAGCTATATTTTTTTATGAATAACATATCCCGACTATTCAATTAAAAAAATTAAGGAAAAACCTCTCAAAGGAAATTTATTTTGGAATGGTAGGTAGTTGCATTATAACATAAAATATGTTCTCGCCAATTTTCAGACTTTTCAAATTAAACAATTTTGTGATTTCCTTAATAGTGCAGCAATACTAATCTTCAAACCTTGAAACCATTTTTGTCAAAACTGTCATTACGACATTAATTGTTCTTGTTCCAAGCCATAAATATATATTTGGTTTTATTTCTAGCAGTGGCAGATATAGGATTTGTTAGGTGTGTAATTTTTTTTTATATTTTATAACTTTGTCTACATTCAAGTTATCTAAATTATATATTTAAAGCAGGGCTTTGTACCCGCCCACAAATATAAAAAACTGTTTTAAAAAAACGAGCTCAAGCAGGTTCCTTTAATTGTATAAATTTTCACTTTTTTAAATCATTTGTTATTTCTTACTTTAAGTATATATATAACTTTACCTACATAACATATTGTATCATAATTCGTATTAGATAAATATATGCCAGTTTGATATTATATCATTATTTTTCCAACGGCAACCTAAAGAAAAATCACTTTCTTTTCAGATAATACTTTAAGTTTTCCAATTTCACCTGCAATATTTGTTTTTAACTGAACAGTATTTTAAAAAGATAAGTATAACAGAACAATCAAATTGCAAGTCCTTTTTGTATTTGTAATTTATTTAATGATAAAAAGTCATCATTTACTTAACATTCTAACAATGCAACAACAATTATTAAGCAATAGCAAATATATATTGAACACGAAAGTGTAGAGTGCAGCCAGCAGTGGCGGATTTAACAGGCGGCAAATGGACATTTGTCGCCTGGGCCCCCTTGTCTTAGGTCCTTTTGGGGCCCCCTTGACTCCAAAAATTAAAAAAGAACACGAAAAGAAATAATTCTTAAATTTTTTTTACCATATTTTATTAAAAAATTCACAGTATTTTTCTGTATGGCTTCCCTTACCCTTTCTTGTATGAGTAGATAGGGGCCACTTCTCTTTACAGGCCCGATTACCTAACAGCCCAGTGGAGTCGGCACTTACACTTCACATTTCAGAGAAGCCCTCAAATCCTCTATAAGCAAACGAGTCCTGAGTCTGGCCCTTTAGCAGACGTAGGGTCCTGTGCAAATGTGTAGCAGCGGGACACCGTGAACTATAATATGGATATAAGATTTCTAATATATTTACTAGATTTTTAGATTACTTTAAAGGTGTTTTTTTTTCGGGGGGGAGGGGGGAAGGGGGCTATAGATAATGACACTCGAAAATTAAATACACACAATTTAGGTGTATAGAATCGTACAAGATCAACATTTTTTAATCACTATTTAAAATATTTATTTTAAATTAAAAACTGTAGCAAAACAGTATGATCTAAATAAAATTAAAGAATGACAAGTTACTTTAGAATTTTTTTGTTGTTGGTGGTGTGGGGCCCTGACCCAAATCCTGGGACCCTGTGCGAAGACACCTGCGGCACACCCCTAAGGGTGGTCCTGATCCCATATACTATAAAAACATATAACTTCTCTCTAACGTGGTGTGTTACTAAATTTACTTGAAAAAACTTACATAAAATTTTTGAAATAATTACCTCTTATGTTTCGTTTAATCTGTTCGTAAATTAGGGTACGGATATATAGATAAATACAAATGATTTGGCACATTCCGTTACTTTTAATGCTTTTTAACACATTTTCTAGAATGCGATTCCTTTTAAGGATAATAAAGATTAAAGTTTTAGTGTATGTAAAAGTTTGAATTGATGTTCTAGGATCCATTTAAGATTAGTCACTTAGCGCTTTTATCTGTATTGAATAAAATCACAAAATGCAAAAATAGATAAAAGCTTGACTTAGAATTTAACATTTATTTTGAAATATTTCAGTTAAATAAGAATAATTTTGGCGATCCTAAAATGTTTGGTGCCCTAACCACGTCTTAACAATGGGCTTAATAGTACGGACCTGTGTTGAAATTGGTTGTTTAAAAAGTTAAACTACAAATATTTTTTGGTGATCTGTACGACATCTTTTAGGCTGTGTAAAAACATCAATTGTGAATAAAATAGACATCTGTTCTAAATGTCCAAGCTTAATTTAATTTATTTTTTTTTGCAGAAAAGGCAAGTGAATCTTTTTATTTATTTTTTTAATCATTTGGTGGTCAACCTTGTATATTAAATTAACGTTAAGTTAATTGCAAAATTTTCCAAATAAAATAATATATCTCTTTCAAACCTCTCTCTCCCCGACTTTGAAATATTTTAGCAGCTCCGGACCCTAATAATTCCTAGAATACAACAGTCCCATATAAAAATGCCTAAAGCGTTGGGGACAGGCCAGAGTCCAGGTAGAGACGGGTAACAGGGGTTCTTCTTTGTGAGTATCGAGTACAATGGGAAGAAGGAATATCAAAGGTTCGCCAGAACTACTACACATGTATTGCAAACAACACAGGTGTGTCCCATCCTTGAGCTTTCGACCATTAATTATTTCGCAGGAGTCCGAACAGTGACACCCGAAAGGTTTTTCGAAGAATAGCTACAGTTTCCAAAAAAACCTTCAGATGTAGTTTTGTACTCTGGGCAACAGGATTTTTAATGACAAGGGATTTTTAGGTATGAAAGGGCTATTCTTTCTTGTAGACGCCTATCATTGAAGTGCCGGGTAACACAAAGATACATTTGTATTTAGTCCGTGGTTGTTTTGTTCCCGACTTTTGTTGAGATGTCTATTGGAGAGGTTACGATAGAATTGAAATGTACCAATTAAAGAGGTCGTAAATTGTCACTTCTTATCTTTGATGTTCTGGATTTCAAGCTGCTGCGATGGGGGTTTCAGAAAGTTAGCCTGGGTGGGGGGGGGGGGGTGAGTGAAAGAAGACGAGACGATCATTTACAGAAAATACATAGTGTCCACATCGACTCGCGATTTCCTGATCCACACCAAGAGTATATCTTTATATGTTAGTAATGTTTGTAAAAGTGTTTTTTGTTCAAGTTCTCTTCTTTTTAAAGAACAACTCAAGTATACTAATAAGTAAGTAAACGTTTCTATTTTATTAAAACTTGAAAACAAATTAATAAACAGCAACGATTTGACACAAAATAACTATGGAGATTTGTCTTTGTTAATTATAAAACTTATTTCTTCATTTTATTTCTGATTTTAGTAAAATATTTTAAATGTTTGTGTTTTTAAAGTTGATTTTTAAGTTTTGGTTTTAATTAATAGAATTTATTTTACGGAGATAAAGGGCACAGCATAATGTCACACGTGTCGCAAAAAGAGGCCTGCTGAAAGTAAATCAACTATGCATAGATTCATCTCATGTTGTTTTAAAAATGAAGTTGCGCAAAAGTAGGAAGTAATTCTAATATTAATAAATATGTTTTGTTAAATTCCGATTGATTTTTCGTGGGAGGAATGTGGAGGTGAATTCAATCGAACCCTATTTATAATGAATATTACATTTTATGTATTTTAAAAGGCAAAAATGTAACATGCTGTTGCAGGAAGTTTACAATTTTATTCTTGTATTAAACTGATAAACAAATTCACTTGAAAAATACGTTAATTCGATTAGTAAAATATTTTTGAAAATTGCATCACGAAATAATGGCATTGTAAATAGAATATATTTCTTTTGTAAAAAATTAAATTATCATACTTTTTTTTATTTCATTTAAGAAAATGTAATAATGGCTAAAGCTGAATCTTTTGGGTCTGACTTTACGAAATAAAACTGAATGAGAGAATTTCTAACAAAATAAATTAATATTTTATTAAGATATATATTAGTTTCTTTTAATTCAAAATGTTGTTTATTTGTAGACTATTTTTAATTATTTTATCGTTAAGGAATATCGTCGTTCCACTATAGTTAATGATACTCGAAACAATTATAAGTATTCTGAATATCGAAAGATCATTTGCACATAAAATTAAAAGGAATCAATATGGCTTATCGCTATTTTTCCTTTTATTCATCGCCCTTTCCCGTCATAATAATTTTTTACAGATTTTTTTTAAAAATAAAACTTTCAAAACAAAAGTTTTACCAAATATCCCATTAAAAAAAGTGTTTTTTAAAAAGTTATTTATATCAAAAGTTATTGAAAGAAATTTTAAAAAAAGTCTACAGTTTTTCTACATCACATAAACACTGGGACCTCCACCTATATGCCACACCCCGATGATAGACCACCCCCATCAAGTTTGAAACCTGAAGTAAATTAAAAATTGGGCCCCCTCTCAAGTTTTGCCGCCTGTGCCCTTTCTGTTAAATCCGCCACTGGCAGCCAGGGATAACTTTGTCTTGTATCCCTTTAATAAATAACTTTTCAAATACAAATAAAATATACAAGTATCAGTATAATTAAAAAAAACTGCTAATTTATGAATTAAAAAATAGAAAACAACCTATTTTTAATTTTAATTATTTATTTACAATAACAGTTTTTTTTAAAACTAAAATAGTTTTTTTTAAATAAAATTTATACCCATCAGTGTTATTCTAGCTAAAATCAAAGAAAAAAACACAACTGCATAGTTGTTTTTTAAAAAATATACACAGGATTTAAACCCTGAATTAAAGTGAATTACTAATATGACAGAGCTGCAAAGTGATTATATTTATTGCTTCATATTAACACACAATTAAAATAGGAATGCCAAAGGAAACACACTGAAATGACAGCATTTAGAGTTCAATATTCATTCTAGAAGTTATTAAATTCAATGCATGTATTTGTTGAAGACAAATTTTCAAGAAAATAATATTTAAAAATAGAGCTAAGAAAATGCTACGCTGATGATAAATAGCCAATGATTATCAATTGGAAAATCGTAAGCTGGCCTATTAAAAGAACTGTAGCTTTCATGCGATGCATCAAAATACTGACTGAATCGAAAATAAATAAATAAAGGGGTATGTTGAGAATTGAATACACTATTTAGATAATTGATTAAAGGGATTTAAATTTAAAAATTAGGGTTGAAAAAATAAATTTGCTGCCCTGAAAACATACGAGATTGCAAACGTTCATGATCAAGGCGAAACCGAAACTCTCCCCTCGAGAGGTATCACGGAGTAAAAAAAAAGGTGGAGATGATTTGGTGATGTTTTGTGAGAAGTAAGTTAGCAACCCCAAACTAACCTAGTTTGCAGTTTTTGGTTGAGCGAAGCGTGCGGAGTACCATGGGGGCGAAGCCCCTTTAACCTCCTGTATGTCTATTATTGATCAAACCACAGAGATCAAACATGGCGAGAGTTGAAGATGTAGAGTGGCACGCATGACGCGCATAACTGGACGAGACGAGGACAGCACAGGACGGACAGATGAAAAATTTGCACAGGTTGTCGGTCATGTATGATTGGCTGCTGCCATCACTTCGGAGAAATCCTCACTTTCTATTGGTCGGAGGGCGGGGCTTCCGAATTTGCCACTGGGCCGCGCACAACGGCGGTGTCGATCTCATTTAGTTTTTCTAAGAAGTAGCAGAACAGAGTCTGGAGCTTCTCAGCTGGAGTGTTCTTTTCTCGCAACTGATTTATCAATCCTTTGATAGCGTCAGTGCTAGTGAAGATCACTGCAAGTTCTTTGCACAACTCGGTGACTAGAGCGACCTCGCTCGATGATGTCGCCGGGACAGGTGGTGGGGTAGGCTTTCGTGTATCCTTCCGCCGAGCCGGAATCGATGGCCTGATGATCCGGGTTTGGATTGGAAGTCTCCTCGGTTTCGGGAAGTCGGGGCACTTTTTGCTGGAAGCTACATGGCCTGTAGCTTTGCAGTTAATGCATTTCGGTGTATCCAATTTTCCAAGGGCACATTCCCTCGTTTAGTGTGGCTCCCAAAACTTCAGACATCTGGGTGCGAGGTTGCAGGTATGAGAAGTGTGAAAGAAAAAGTTGCAATTGAAACATTGCGGCACACTGTTACTGCGGTAGGGCTCCACAAAAACTTTTAGTCCTAAGAGTGTTTTGGTTTTTAGGATCTTGTTTATCCCAGGATTTTTTGGCATGACCGCCATGAAAACCTTGGTGGGGGCCTTTGTCATTCGTCTGGTCAGCTGAGCCACTTTGGAGATATCGTATCCCATTGAAGAGAGCTCAGCTAGGATGGCAGGGCAGGTCGTCTGAGCAGGCAGTCCTTTAATTGCCACTCGGAACGGGGCACTGCTCGGTGGGGCGGCAAGAAAAAGTCCCTTTTCCTCGCCTTGAGGTGATCAGTAGCCAGTAGGTAGTCCCCCTCATTTGTCGGTTGAATATTTATAAATTCTCCAGCTTGCCTGGACTGAA
Organism: Troglohyphantes excavatus; assembly: GCA_963932185.1. NCBI lineage: Eukaryota > Metazoa > Arthropoda > Arachnida > Araneae > Linyphiidae > Troglohyphantes > Troglohyphantes excavatus. The sequence goes on along the minus strand of OZ010672.1, from coordinate 74,477,416 downwards.
GTTTATCTGTCATGATAATTTTCAACTCCGACAAAATGAGAGGGTAAATCTTCGTGATTTTGAGGTAGATAGCACCCGGTTGGGTGTGAACAGGCTCGGCGGCGATGGAAGCTGGGGTAGTTTGCAGTAGTTTTTCTACGAGGGATGCATTATTTTTAAATTAAGAAAACGCATGCTAAAACTTAAAAAATGACGGTTTGTGCAGTTATGGGATGCAGTACAAGTTCCAAATCGATAAAGGATGCTATTATTTCCAATTCATACATAAATTAAATTATAAAATAAATTATCGCCAAGTACTGGTACAAAGTAGTGCTTTAGAATAGCGCCAAATACTTCGCCAGTTCCTACTTTTTAAGCGATTGTTTACTTCACATTGCAAACCGGTTTCAGACTTGTTCGCACCTCCACCTTCTAGAGAGAGAGAGATTTTATAAGTTGGGAGTACCCAGGGCCGAAGGCCCCATTACCTCCAATCGTACGGGAATTTGTAAAGACATGACTTTAACTGGTTTTCCCTGAAGTCTAATTTTCATCAAAAGTGGGACGAAACAAAATACAAAAGAACAAGGCCCACTGGGTGGCAGTGGGGTTACATGGGATGCATTTTCAATATTACGAGACAGACCACTATTTTTATTTGGTTTTATTATTATTATTATTATTTTTTTTTTATAATATATATATACAATAAGAATGGGGGAATATGAACAGCCAGAAAAAATAGCAATATATACAAATATGAGATAAGCAGTGCCTATGCGTAGGAACGTGCTAGACAATTTGAGTTATGTATAAGTGCAATATAGTAACGAGCTAAATACAATAATTTCTATGTACAGAGGAGAAAATTATGAAGGCATGCTCCCTATGTCAGGACAGGGTCAGGTTGGGGAATAAAGCAACATGGCAGCTCGGGGTCGGTGGAAGTTTGAAGGCAATGTGTGATCATAAGCAATGAGTTTTTGGATTGCTGAGAAGAGAGTCATAGAATTTGTGTGCAAGCTTTCCCATGAATTCGGTGAGAGACATTAAGGATAGGGAGTTGCGAATGTCTTCGTCTCTGACAAACTAAATGTAATGTTGATTCTGAGCATGGTATTTTGAAGGGTATCAAACCTCGCCATTGTAGTTTTGCATGCACTAGCCCAGACGGGGGCAGCGTATGTTATAATGGGCCTGAGTACCGTTTTGCACAGTAGGAGTTTCATGGAGATGTTAAGTGGGGACTTTTTCCCCAAAATGGATTTTAGTCTGAGAGAGCCTCTCCTGAACTTTCTACTGACATGATCATAGTGTGGGCCCCAAGTGAGCCTGGCATCTAAGACAACACCGAGGTAAGTGGTGGAGTTTGCCCATTCAAGTTCCGTGTTGAACATTTTAAGTTTAAGTGGGAGGTTAGTCCTTGTAAAAAGAATGGCTATGCTTTTGGATACGTTGATTGAGATTTTCCATGCATTAAGCCACTTTTCAATAAGGTAGATGTGATTTTGTACGTCGTATCTGATGTAGTTTAGGTTTATGCCCGTGGATAGTATAGCAGTATCGTCTGCGAACATGGCGAGGGTAGTTTTGTGATACTGAGGGAAATCATTGACGTAGATGTTGAAGAGCAGGGGACCTATTACGGAGCCTTGTGGGGTCCCTGCAGAGATGGGTCTAAAAGAGGAGATGTCCTTTTTTACCTGGACAGTGAATGATCGATTGGTTAGATAGGAGTGAATTAAATGTATGAGCTGTTTTGGGATTTGGAGCTCTATGAGTTTAAAAATGAGGCCATGGATCCAAACGCGATCGAACGCTTTGGCTACTTCTAAAAAGAGAGCAGCAGTGCTGTTCTTGCGTGAAAGTCCCTCCGAAATTTGTTCGGTGACTCTAAGGAGCTGGTGGGTGGTCGACAGTTGGTGCATAAACCCAAACTGCTGAGGTATTAGTAGGCTATTTTCTTTGAGGAATGAAAGGAGTTTATTTCGAATGATGGTTTCGGAGATCTTACTAAGAATGGGCAGAAGGGAGATGGGCCGATAAGACTCAGGGTCTTTACGGTCTTTTCCGGGTTTGGGGATGGGAACGATCACCGCCGCCTTCCAAACATCCGGAAAAGTGTGGAGCTTCAATATGGAGTTAATGAGAAATACAATGTGATAAATGTAGTTCACTGGCAGGTTCTGAATTATTTTGTTTGTGATGGCATCCCGGCCAGGTTTTTTTTAATTTTTAATTTTTTGATGTAACCTGTAATATCCTGTGGCTGGATGGGCTCACAAACGTTGATGGGAGGTGTGGAGAGGAAGCTTTCGACCGAAGTGGCGACATGACTGTTAAAGTTTAGATCGGACACAGGATTTTCTGTGAACTGTTGCTCATAGGTAGAGGCCAGCGTTTCAGCTTTAGCCGTATCAGTCAGGGCTAAGGCTCCTGAGCTGGTGACAAGAGGAGGGATATTGACATTGTCCCTTTTACAAGTTTTGGAGGCACGAAAGAGGGAACCATCTTCATTGTTTAAAGAACTAAGGTAGTTGCTCCAGTTTTCGCGGATTAGTCCACGAACCGTGGATTTGACCTGGGCCTGGAGCCTGTTGAGCAGGGCTCGGTCCCTTGGGTCCCGAGACCTTTGCCAGGTGCGGCGGGCTCTGTTTTTTTCAATGATCAGATTTTTGACCGCGATTGGGGTATAGATTTCATTAAGACACTCATGCTCAGTGGATGAAGTGCTGTGAGCTTTCAGGATAGAAGCAGTTAGTTTATCCACTGCACCATTAAGTTGACTTGGAGAGTTTATTTCATCTAGAGTGAACTGGTTAGTGCTAAGCTCATTCACGAATTTTTCCCAGTTGGTTCTAAAATAGGTACTCGACCTGTGGAAGGGAACATTGACTGAGAATCGTAAGATGACCGGGTTGTGGTCAGATCCTAAGTCTGAGATAAGATGAGGAGCGATAGTCAAATCTAGTGGGGGTTGGTGGAGCAGCCACCTCGAAGCCATTGTTATCCGCAAATTGGCAGAGAGTATTGCCCGCGGGATTTGGGCAATGGTTCCAGCGTAGACTTTTGGAATTAAAGTCGCCACATAGGAGTAGAGAGTTGTCAATACGCTGGAGTACATCCAGGTCGTTATAGAAAGTGGAAATAGGGTTATTTTTGACGTAGATCGATGCCACTGAGAATTGCGTGAATCCTGGAGGTTTAATTGTTACAGTGGTCGATTCAATGTTGTGAAGCAACGGCGAGGGAACTCTGTGATGTGAAAGAGTTGATTTTATGAAAACTGCCGTTCCGTGTTTGAAAGTAGGATCGAACGGATTTGCAAGCACTCTGTCGTCACGATGACAGATGTAGTTTGGAATATTGACCCTGCTGTTAGGATTTAGGTTTGTTTCCTGGACTAGGATTATATCTGGGAGTTGACGTGAGACAAACTCTCTTAGTTCGCCAATTTTGTTGGAAAGCCCATTGGCATTCCAGTAACAAATGGTTAGCGAGGCAGGTTGTATATTCATAGTTGGTTTTGTGTCTGAGTCAATTTGGTGATGCCTTCAGCGAGGGCACCAATCTGAGCTGTGAGTCCTTGTAACATGGCCATCATGTTATTTAGTACAAGCATAGTTGCCTGGTTGACAGAGTTGTCAGAGTTTTGAGTTTGACTCGTTAGGATAGCCGGAATTGGGGCCTGAGTTTCTGCTATGTCTGCAGACTGGGAAGGAATAGAGGTTACATTAGTGCCAGCTGAGCGGCTGACTGCATTGGCGTAACTAAAATTGTTCCTTCTGCGATTGTTGGGGATACTTTGTTCCCCAAATTCAGCCGCGGTTTCATGAAAGTGAGGCCTGGCAGGACCCGATTGACCTGGAAAATGTTTCCTTTGGACTTTAGGGAACATGGGACACTTTCGGTAAGAGGCAGTGTGGGCACCTCCGCAGTTCCCGCAGTGTGCTGGTAGGTCCTTATTTTTAGAACATTCATTAGAGGAGTGGTCAGTTAAACCACACTTTACACACATTGGTCTAATGTAGCAAGACTCACTGCTATGGCCGAAGCCCTGGCAGTTGTAGCACCGATTAGTCCTGATTGGGCGATTGAATTTTGTAACTTCGACAGTCATATACCGACATCTAGTTATTTCATAGATGCGGTTCTGATTTCCATTAGGCAACAGCTGAATTTGAAATATAGGGAGGGGGTGGCGACCACGGATGCTGGTGAGTCGCGCCACTTTGTGAACATCAAATCCCAAGTTTCTAAGCTCAGCAGTTATATCGTTAGGGTCTGTATCCCTGGGCAGCCCTTTCATTACGACTTTCATGGGTCTGTTATTGACTGGGGTGACCACATAAAAATCTATGCGGGCTTCTTTGAGCTTATTAGTTAGTTTTCTATGCTCATCGTCAGTGGAGACATTAACTCTTATGTACTCTCCAGTTAATTTGAATTTAGCCTCCTTTCCCAAGAAATCCTCGATCAATTGACAAACGTCAGCGTAGGGTATTAACTTTAACAAAGATTGGAGGAATTCTATTGGCCGATACAGTATGGGCAATAGGTTCCGGTATATCACCGTCCATTGGCAGACTAGTGAACGCATTTGACGTTGATGCACCCACGTTTACATTAGAATTTGCATGAAAAACAAATGTGGGGCTAGCAATTAGTCTTTTGGGGGGATTGCGAAAAACCTCCTCATTTGGTATCAATGACTCAGGATTTGTTTGTGAGTCAGAGCGATTACGTTTTGCTCCCTTAGGCGGGATGGCCGGGGGTGTTGGAAATGTTTGTAAAACTGAAGGAAAGATACATAAATACTGATTTAACAAGTATATTATTACACCATGAAACAAAACATTAATAACGATACAAGCAGGAACGAAAGTAAGAATTAGAACAACAACAAACTCGTTGCCACACAAAGCAAGCATAAAACAAGAAAGGATTAATGCAATGCCAGATACAGTTTGTAATACTGACAACAGTTTGTATAGGATGAACTGTTCATAATCATTTTTAACACGTCCCCTTGATTATTACAGTTCTCAGGAACTTCCATACACAAAATGTTAATCACATAATCACAGTCATTGCATACTTCAAGTTGCAGAGAGTCCCTTTCTGTACCTTTTTAGTCATCAAGTCTGCAAAATTTTCCTTGGATGGTACATGTTCAAACTCGATGGTCTTGTTGGACACTAACTCTCGGAGGAAGAAGTGCTTAATGTCTATGTGCTTACTCCTCTCAGAAGTCACGCGATTCTTTGCAATAAAAATTGCTCCTTGATTATCGACAAGAACTTTCTGAGTCGAGGATACGAATCCGTCACAAATTTCTTTCATCAGGCTGTTGATCCATAAGACTTCCCTCGCAACATGGCACATTGCGATGTATTCTGCCTCAGTCGATAACAAGGCTGTGGTTGCTTGTTTCTTGCTTGACCACGAGACTGGTCCATCTGCGAGCAATAGCATGTAACCATTGTAAGATTTCCGATCAGTTCTATCTCCTCCCCAATCAGCGTCAGAGTAAACTTGTAACTTCTTTCCCGTCTTCCGGAATTTTAGTTTTCTGTGCATTGTACCTTTAAGGTACCTCAGAATATGCTTTACTCCTCTCCAATGCTCTTCACTGGGCTTCGCATTGAATTGGCTCATATATGTTGATGCAAATGCTATGTCAGGGCGAGTGCCACATGCCAGATACAATAGACTCCCAACTGCTTGTCTATATGGTATCTTGCTGCTTCTTTCTTTAATGTGTTCCCATTGTTGATCTTCTACCTTCAGGAATGTTATATTAGGATCCAATGGGGTGGATGCAGGTTCGGCTGTAGTCATTTTGAAGGTTTCTAATATCTCTGATACATAAGCAGTTTGATCAAGTGTTATAGAACCATCATCATCTTGATTTATCTTCATTGATAAGATGTAGTTAGCTGGACCAAGGTCCTTTGCAGCAAACTGATTTTTGATCTCTTCCTTAAATTTCTTTATTTCTTGTATTCTTCCAACAAGAAGTAGATCATCTACATAAATGCCTATTATTAAGGTTCTTTGAGAGTTGTAGTAAATGCAGGGGTCAGCATCTGATCTTTTCAGTCCACAGCTAGTCAAGAAATTATCTAGGCAAGAATTCCATACACGACCTGACTGCCTAAGGCCATATAAGCTTCTTTTAAGATGGCATACGAGGTGTTCTTTACTTTCTTCTGCACATCCATCTGGCTGAGACATATATATGTCTTCTTCTAGAGTTCCATTGAGGTAAGCTGCTGTAATGTCCATTTGATGGACCTCAAATTCCATTTCGGCAGCAATTGACAATAAGATACGAATTGACTTCAGTTTGATGACAGGTGCAAAAGTTTCCTGAAAGTCAACACCTTGTACTTGTAGATAACCCTTTGCTACCAGTCTAGCTTTGAATTTTACACGGTCTCCTGCTTCATCTTTCTTCTTTCGAAATATCCATCTGCATGAGATTTCTTTGATGCCTGGTGGTTTGGTGACAAGTTCCCAAGTTTGAGCATTGTGTAAATTTTCAATTTCTTCATCCATGGCTCTTCGCCACATCTCAGCTTCAGGTGACATCAAGGCTTCCTTTACTGTTATAGGATCTTTTTCTTTAAGAGCTTTTGCTTCCATGAAGCATTCTGTTTCTTCTGCCTTGTATAGAATGTAGTCATTCAAGTGTTGAGGAGGTTTCATGCTTCTACCACTTCTGCTGGTTTGTTTGTGGGATTCAGGTACAACAATTTCACCTATGATGTGTTCATCATCTGGTCGTGAATATTCAACTTCTTTTTGACCATATCTTATGACTTCATCTACATTTGAATGTACTTCGTCTTGACTTGAATGTTGTTCAGGTGATTGGGTGAAAGTTTCTGCTTCTTGGTCAGTGTCTTCAATTGAATTTTCATGATTACTAGATTCGTCATTGTTTTCAAGTGGATATTTGTGTGCCTCCAATTCAGTTGGAGAATCATAAACTTCAAATTCAGTTGGAGAATCATAAACTTCTACTTCATCATTTTCAATGTGTAGTAAAACATCTTCTTGCTTTGCGAGAGCTGTGTGATTTTCTGTCTTGAAGGGGAAGACATCTTCTTCAAAGATCACATCTCGGCTAACACAGAAGTTCTTTCTCTTCAGATTCCATAGCTTGTATCCCTTGATGCCATCAGGATAGCCCACGAGGATACATTCTGTAGCTTTGGGATCAAGTTTACTCCGTCTTGAATATGAGCGTTCATGACTCCAGGTTCTGCATCCATAGACTCTAAGGTGATCCAGCTGGACTTCTTTACCTGACCATCTTCTCTCTGGAATGTCTCCTTCGATTGCAGCTGAAGAGCACTTGTTTCGAAGGTGGGCTGCTGTGCAAACTGCTTCTGCCCAAAAACTTGCCTCCAGCCCAGACTCAATGAGCAGACATCTAGTTGTGTTGATCAGTGTCTGGTTCATCCTTTCAGAGATTCCATTCTGCTGAGGTGATTCTGGTACTGTCAGTTGCCTCTGTATTCCATGTTTGATAAGGTACTCATTAAATTTGTCGCTTTTATACTCTCCTCCATTGTCGCTTCTCAAGATTTTGATTTTTCTGTTGTGCAAGTTTTCTGCTATGCATCTGAATTCATCGAATTTTGAGAGAACTTCATCCTTAGTCTTCATTGGATATACTGTTGTGTAGCGAGAGTAGTCGTCTGTGAATGCAACAAAGTAATTAGAACCGCCTAATGAAGGTGGAGAGATCTTTCCAACAACATCCGAGTGTATGATCTCAAGTACCTGTTCAGCTCTTGTATTTGCGACTTTGGGAAATCGTTGTCGTTTCATTTTTCCTTGGATACACACAGAGCAGGGTTTGTTTGGTGATGGGTGGGTCTTCTGTTTGTCAACAGTGGAGTCGAGACCCTTCATTCTATTGCTATGTGGGTGTCCTAGACGACGATGCCACAATTCTTCGTTTGCAGCTTTAGTGACATATGCAACAGGTTGACTTTCTTCAATGATGTAAAGTCTGCCTTTCCTTCTGGCTGTCAGAACAATCTCATTATTGCTGTCCATTACCTTTGCTTCTCCATCAGCAAACTGGACTTTGAATCCTCGTTCTTCTATTCTTCCTATTGAGAGTAGACTTCCTCCCAATTTTGGTATGTACAGAACATGTGAAAGAGTAATGTCTCTTCTTCCAGAGTTGTCATGAAAAGAAAGCAAAACATCACCTCTTCCAGTAACGCTAACCTTCTCTGAGTTGGCAACTTCAACTGTGGAGGTGTAGTTTTCAAAACTCAAAAACTTTTCTCTATCAGATGTCATGTGTTCTGTAGCACCACTATCAAGGATCCATTGAGTAGATTTATTTACTTCGTTGTTTGCTGACCATGCCACATTCTTCAAGTCGATGGCAGTTTTGGCAGCATTTCGATCTTGTTTGTGTGCTTCTTCACATTGTCTGGAGATATGTCCCCATTCGCCACAACTAAAACATTTGATTTTCTTCTTAAAATCTGCTTCTTCATCTTGTTTACTTTGTGACCACTTCTTGACAAATCTTCTGGCTGCTGGCTTCTTCTGGTTGTTGTTAAAACTTTTAGTGTGGAGTGCACGTTCACGAGTGAAATTCTTTTCTCTTCTACTAGGAGTCTTGACTTCACAATTGTCGTATTCAAGTTCTCCTCATCTTTCTCAAAGTTCAGGATTATTGCTTCATATTCCTTGGGTAGACCTATGAGCATTACCAGGGCAACTTCTCGGTCTGTAAAAGCGTATCCTCCACTGGCTAACTTTCGATGAATGTCCATCAGCCTGCCTAGATAAACTTTCACTGTTTCATTTGGCTTCATCGATGTATTGAAGAAGTCCTTCATCAATTGTAGAATATGCAGTAATCCAAACTTCGTGTTCATCTCCTTTAGAATATTCCAGGCTTCTCTGGCTCTCAAGCACTCTCCTATATCATCTAGGAAGGTGTCTTCGACGATTAGGAACAGCAGCGTTAGGGCTTCATCGTTCTTGTTTCTTTCATTCTCGCTCATTACCATGTCGTATCCGGGCTCGATTGCTCCCCAGCATCGTTTTTGAACAAGGGCAGCACGCGCTCGTATCGACCAGGAATGGTAATTATCTTCTTTGAGCTTCGGCAATTTGTATTCGTCATTCGCCATTTTTATTGCGAGTTGTTTTTGACTTCTTCAAAAATTTAACGCAAATTAACTTCTTCAAAAATGGTTTCGTTTCTGTTTCAGTCTACGGCGTGTAACCAAGAACTTGATGCATTTTCCTCAGTGAATAGAGCTTCGTACTGATAACGTGTTGGAAATGTTTGTAAAACTGAAGGAAAGATACATAAATACTGATTTAACAAGTATATTATTACACCATGAAACAAAACATTAATAACGATACAAGCAGGAACGAAAGTAAGAATTAGAACAACAACAAACTCGTTGCCACACAAAGCAAGCATAAAACAAGAAAGGATTAATGCAATGCCAGATACAGTTTGTAATACTGACAACAGTTTGTATAGGATGAACTGTTCATAATCATTTTTAACAGGGGGGCCATAGTCAGCACACCCTATGACACTGCAGTGACCCATAGATCGCAGGCAATTTTCCTCCCTGAGTATGATAGATTCTAAGTCATCAGTTTGAATCTTAGCACGATGTTCATTTACTTCATCGCGGTTATCAGTCATGTCTTTGATCATGATGTCCTGAGATTTTTTCAGGAATTTAAATAGATCTTGTTTTGCTTTTATTTTGAAGCATTTGTTGTCACATAGGACAAGGGGACTAGTGTCCATCTCCGAAGAGTTATCACAGTTAGCCATTGTAAATAGTTAAAATATAAAGTGCAAGTAGGTACCCAGGTAGCACAGCAATATTGGCCAATATCGGCAAAGAGAGTTTCGGCAACATTGGCGAATGTCGGATCGGCCAACGTCAAACTGTTAACCTTTTATCAATATTGGGCAATATTGCCGAACCGATATTGGCCAATATTGGGTAATGTTGAACTGGCCAATATCGTAGAGCGGTATTGGCCAATATTGGCGAATGTCGGATCGGCCAACGTCAAACTGTTAACCTTTTATCAATATTGGGCAATATTGCCGAACCGATATTGGCCAATATTATAGAGCGGTATTGGCCAGTATTGGGTAATGTTGAACTGGCCAATATCGTAGAGCGGTATTGGCCAATATTGGCGAATGTCGGATCGGCCAACGTCAAACTGTTAACCTTTTATCAATATTGGGCAATATTGCCGAACCGATATTGGCCAATATTATAGAGCGGTATTGGCCAGTATTGGGTAATGTTGAACTGGCCAATATCATAGAGCGGTATTGGCCAATATTGGCGAATGTCGGATCGGCCAATGTCAAATGGTTAACCTTTTATCAATATTGGCAAATATTGCTCAACCGATATTGGCCAATATTGGCTAACGTTAGGTCGGCTAATATTGGCGAATGTCGGGTTGGCCAATGTCAAATGGTTAACTTTTTATCAATATTGGCAAATATTGCCAAAGCAATATCTGTCAATATTAAATAAAAGGTGGCCGATTTACATTGATCGACTCGACATTAGCCGAAATCGAATATATTTGAAAGCAGCGGTTTACAATATTGATGAACAATACTATGAATAATTTTTTAAAAAAATATTTTTATAAAACAATTTGTTTCTTTTGTTTTTGATCATTTAAAGCTGTTGCATGAAAAATATTCTTTCCTCTGTGGAAAATATTGGACTATACAACTCATTTGCTTTTTCTTTATAACATAAAAAAAATTGTATTCAAAATCTATATAATAATAAAAATATAGCAATAAAATTATAATTAAAAAATTTAATAATTAAAATTTTAAATTTCCTAAAATTACAAATTTATAATTCTTTAAAAAAATTTAAATTAGTTAATTTTGAACTAAGTTAACTGTAATATTATTTAAAAATATATTTACATTTACTTTTCTAAACGAAATGCATTATACATTACCATTTAAAAAAATTAAAAACACAATTCAAAATATTTCTATCTTGTATTCCTTCATCTAATACATTAAAAAAAATTAAGACTTAATTTGTTTAAAACATATTAAAGATAATTTTTAAAAATGAGGAAAACATAATGAATACTTTTATATTGAAGTATATGTTGAAAGATGAAGTATCCATTTTGAGAGTAAATTGGATCACAAAGCTATTTGTAAATGTTATTTACACCAAAGTAAATTAGTTTTGAAAATGGAGGAAAATTTTTGTCAAGGTTAATGATGCTAGACTGATAAGCAAATTTAAGAATTTTTAGTAGTCTAGTTTAATATCTTAAGACAGTTAGATATCTGCATTTAAGCAGGTTTTTGTAAACTTTTTAGCAATCTAGTTAAAATACCAAAACAAATTAGAGTTTTTTAAAAAACTTTTTAGCATTTATAAGAAATCCAAATTATCTTTTATTACACACCTGTGGCATAAAATATTGGAGCCAATTTCACTTACCTCAATTAACTATTATGACTCCCTTCTGTTGTAAAAAAGAAATCTAACGCAACAGGTATTGTGTAATAATTTGGATACTCCTTGAAGTTTGGATCACATACTTCATTTACAACACATTAAGTGTGATTTTCTAATCTAAAATACTACTAAGTTGGTATTTGTAGTATAACAGTTGAATGCATGAAATATTCGATATAAAATAAGCATGAAATATATTGATAAAAATTAAATATGCTCGAACATATAATATAATTTGATAAGTTGCTTACTTATTTTTAGCAAAATAAATTTCTAAAAATGTGTGTTGTGTTTGATGTCAGTTGTTGTAAAGAAAGTAAAAATTATACTTATTTACATTGCGTTTCAATTTAAAATTATTTGCAATTTAGGAACCAAAAAAAAACTAACACCTAGTAACCGAGCTAAGACATTTTCCTTATAATTTGACTGTAAAGTATGAAGCTGTGTTTACAGATCGTTCTTTAATTGTATTATAGACTAATGATGCTAATGCCTCATTATGAGAAAGTTTAAGAATTTAGTTGATTTCTATGGATAATTATAAAATAAACTTAAGTCAATTAACTAAATCGAATACAAAAAAGACATCCATGAAAATTATTTCTACCAACATTAAAGTTTACTGCAGTTTGCTTCACTACTGCTTTTTATTATAAAATAAATTTTTAAAAAAAAACCTTTTTTTGAGTTAAAAATTAACAAATGGTCTACATTTACTTGAGTGAATCATACAAAAACGTTCGCTTATTTTTAACTTTTAAAGTATATGCATTAGTAAATATATAATGAAATTATATTTTAAAAAGTTTTTTATATTTAATATTTTACACTTTTTAATAATAAATATTAATATAGTGGAAACCATTTCCAATTATTCCACTGAGACCACTTCTAAACAAACCTTATCACTTAGTGACTCAATCGCATAAGTGGTTAACGATTTATACTACTACCTCCATTATTAGTGCACAAGTGTTATTTTAAATATTAAATAACATTCTAAGAGTTATTAAACTACATTTTATTTTAACACTTTTTACTTTATCAATAGTCTTCACATAAAAGTGCTGATCTCTTAATTAGAGTATTGTGAGTTTGTTCCTGGCCTTGAATTGTCCATAAGGCCAGCAAAGGCAGGGTGGGAAAAGGGGCTGGAGATAAATCTATCATGGCCCAAATATCCTCACATTGGTCATGGTGTGGAAATTTGGGAGAGCGAGGTGCCAGTTCGGGTGTTTGTTGACTTAGTAGCTGGTATCCGAGTGGCTTCAGGCTACAGGATGTGGAGTATATGTCTTGAAATGAGTTTCAAATACTGCTCAATATTCATAAATCAGGTTTCAGAACAGATCTTGGGGCTAATCAATGCAGCCTCTTCAAGTTATCAGTGAGCAGCTCTAGTGGAAATTCAGCTAAAATAAAATAGGAATAACACATATTAAATGAAAGAGAAAAATACCAAATGCTAGATAACAAGTCAAAAATAACTGAATGAGGAAATCTAGCAATTATTTCTTAATAAATCTAGTGATCAGTTTCTTAATGCTGTATATCATGTTGTTCTAATTTATTGCACAAACTTTTTTCTAAAAAAAAAATAACATGACTAAAATTGTTTAAATACATGTTTCAGTGATAACAAAATATTACATTAAATTTCAACATGGTATTAAATCGATTTTAGCAAGTACTTCAAATGCTTTGGCCAACTGCCTAGTATACTTTTATGTGCCGGCTTAAAATACATTTTAAATTTGCAGAGAACTTTCAAATCATAATGGAACTAATATATTCTGGAATTAAGACACATCTGAATAACCAAATGAAGATTTAATAAATAATGCACTCAAAGATTGTGCAATATAGCGATTAAGCATATTCGATTAGTTTGGCTTGTTATCAATACCATCTTGTACACAATAACTACTAAACAGGCTAACATTATATTTTCTTATAAATTATTATCCATAACAAATAAGGTAGGTAAGGCTTTTTTTTGACAAAATGTGGAATTCTGGAACAATAAAATGCCTTGTAACTAAATTATTTCCTAGTATATTTCTCGAATATATGGTTAAAATGTACTTTACGGTTTCCTTGATTTCCCTGCCAAATCTAGTTAACATTTTCAGCAACCCTGCAGAGAGAAAATTGAGTTCTTTCAACAAACCCGGTTGTCGCCCAGAATGTGTTAATATTGTGAATATATCATTTTTAAAAAGATGTCAAGGGGAACCGTACAATGCATTTGAACCAAATATTATATAAAAAGTTACTTATTTAAAAATAAATATTGGATACAGCTCCAATAGCAATTTTTAATATTTTGAAAGTATTTCATACAGTGGATAGTAAATAAATTTTCTACCAAAAATTGTTAATATCTTAAAAAAGTTATGCAATTTCTTCAGTAATTAACAACTATATAATTGTTAATTCTTTATATTGGTGAATGTTCTGGGAATGGAACTGTAAGTTTGTTACTTACATGTGATCGAAAATGGATTAAATAATTTTTATTAAAATTATTATGAGAATGAGCACAATGATTATTTCCCGAAGAGGTAACCAATTTCAGTAACTTCGTTTTTGAAAGTTATTAGGATTAAATTGAAGAAATTCCAAGTCTTCCCAGGAGATTGGATATTTGTGCATCACATTCCCAGCAAAAAAAGTCAGTATAAAACCTTCATCAAATTTTTGAAATTGAAGGTTTTATGCAGGAAAACTGCAGTTTTTTTTAAGATCTATTTAAAAGGTTTTTGTTTCAATGCAATGTCCTTCATAAAAACTGCAAAAAACCTTCATAAAAACTTCAATTTTTAATCATGAAGGGAAAATGCAGATATTTTAAAGGTTTTATGCAGGAAAATTAAAAACTTCAAGAAAACTGCAGTTTTTTGTTTCAATATCCTTTATAAAACCTTCAATTTGACAATTTTGATGAAGGTTTGATGCTGACTTTTTTTGCTGGGTTATGTACGCTTAAAAAAAATTGTTGTGGCTATGAGAACTTTCAAAAAATCATTAGGGTCAATTCTTGTGGCCGCACCACATTCTAAGTGGAAATTGTTATTTCCAGCTACAACATGTTGATGTCAGATCATTGGCAGTTGGCTAACCTTGAAACAATTAATAAGACTCGTCATAGTCTTAAATGGAAAAGAAACAATTTTTCAATGCCCGCCCGCCAGTGCTAAAATTTTTGTAGATGAAGGAACGGCAACAAAAGTAATTTACAAGAACCAGTAATTTACAAGATTATTTAAAAACATTTTTCAGAAATGATAACAAGTTTTAAAAAAGTATTATGTCTAAAGCTAACATATGTTATAATATACCAACATGATAACATTTTTTAAAAACTTAAAACTACTTATTTTTCTACATTTTTGTGCTATAAAACAAAATATTTTTCAAATACAAATAGAATATTATTGTTAATATTATAAAGTAAATGCTACTTATTAATGTAATGTTATTAATGACATTTTGTTTGTAATATATGCTCGGATACTTGTTTAAGATTTACCCAAGTATACATATTTAGATGTATGTACTTAAAATTTAAAACTTTACATTTGTATGATTGCAGAAATACATATTTTAAAATAAAATTTTACATTATGACCACAAATAAAACATACTTTTATAAACCGTTAGAAAATTTCATGAATTAGATAATTTTTTTAAATAAACTTTTTTCGGAACATATAATTTTAAACTAAGTTTAATAAATTAGTTTAAATTTGCTATTTTAAGTATCAAGATTTCATTTACTTCTGGGATTCTGCTAACTGAAAAATTTACTTTGCCCCACTAGTTGAAATTTCTTAAAATGTGGGCTAGTATAGAAGTTACCCGAAAGAAAAGAGTTTCGAGTACAAAACAATCCCAACCTTACATTTACTTATTTAGAGAACTATAAAAATATTCCGATCTGAATAACTTACTACAATAAAAACATAATTAATGAAATCTGTGTTTTCTTATAAATAAATTTAAGAAAAGCTAAGTTTTTTTATAAACTCATACGATCATGATACAACGCTTCTGTCAATTCCGTCCAATAAGCAACAAAATCTGTAAAAATACTACACTTGAGCCAACAAGTAAATAATACTTTTTGGGTGTTGAGCCTGTTGTTGGTCATACTTGTTGCAAGCACGTAGCCAGGCTTTTGCTAGGGGGGGGGGGGAAGGGGGTCCGACTGTTGCTACGATTTGGGGGGGGGGGTAGTTTCTTCCCCAACTTTGACATTTAGATTTTCTGAATCAGTGTATCCTAATTCTTGCAAAAAACTCAAAATGTGGGGTTTTGTTCGATTCTACAGACAGGCACTCCATTCTTATACAGTAGACTCTCGATAACTCGAACTTCGATAACTCAAATTTTTCGATAACTCGAATTTTTCGATATCTCGAAAAAAATCGATTTCCCTGCACCTTCATTACTTATTTAATTTAATTTTATCTTGTTAATTCGAAGTTTTTCTTCTTATTTTCGATAACTCGAAGTTTCCACACAACTCAAAATTTGGTTTTCCTCTCAAAACTACGGATTTTGAAGAAACTTTAGCAAATATGCAATTGTCGTGGTGTTGATTTGTCGCTGTGAATAATGGCGACAAAACAAAAATGTAATGCACTCAATATAGCAGCTTTTGATGAGAGATCGCTCTCGGAAAAAGAATACGAATCTCCTCTAAAGATAACTTTGAAAGAGGCTCTATCCCAGGTAGCACAACAATATTGCCCAATGTTGGCCAATCTCACTGTGGATTGGTGTATATCGACCGTTCGTTTGCGTCATTAGCCAATATCGCCCAATGTTACAATGCCGATACTGAGGATTCAACAAATTCTTATAACACCTTTAAACTTATAAATTTGCACTTTATAACAAATAAATGGATAGAGACAACTAATATACACAACTTTTATGTGATAACCCAAGATTTTTATTCGTTTTAAAGATTTTGTCAGTTTTACTCGGCGAATCTTGGTCAAAATCGGTCGGCAATATTCCATGTCAAATACTGAAGTTCTGACAAAACTTCTAAAAGCTTTAAAAACTACATTTGTTAACAAAAAAATTGTGTACAAGGATAATTTTCCACATTTTTAACGTAATATCTCCAGATTTTTACACGTTTTAAAAATTTCGCGAGTTAATATCGGCCTGAATCGGTGAATATTGATCACAGTTATCAAGGTGCGCATGCGCAGAACATGTTTCAGTTGTTTACTTCAGTCCTTCGGTCGTAGTTTAAAACGAAATGGCGCTAAAAGCCCGGGCTTTGCATGTGAAGAAGGAATTATCAAATGCAGGTAAATATTTATCAAAAGTCAACCGATTATTTACAGATACACCCAACAAGCAAGGACGTAGCTTGACAAATTACGTTTGGACGTTTTAATGGACGTTTTAAACAAATTAAGTCTTAATTTTTTTTAATGTATTAGATGAAGGAATACAAGATAGAAATATTTTGAATTGTGTTTTTAATTTTTTTAAATGGTAATGTATAATGCATTTCGTTTAGAAAAGTAAATGTAAATATATTTTTAAATAATATTACAGTTAACTTAGTTCAAAATTAACTAATTTAAATTTTTTTAAAGAATTATAAATTTGTAATTTTAGGAAATTTAAAATTTTAATTATTAAATTTTTTAATTATAATTTTATTGCTATATTTTTATTATTATATAGATTTTGAATACAATTTTTTTTATGTTATAAAGAAAAAGCAAATGAGTTGTATAGTCCAATATTTTCCACAGAGGAAAGAATATTTTTCATGCAACAGCTTTAAATGATCAAAAACAAAAGAAACAAATTGTTTTATAAAAATATTTTTTTTAAAAATTATTCATAGTATTGTTCATCAATATTGTAAACCGCTGCTTTCAAATATATTCGATTTCGGCTAATGTCGAGTCGATCAATGTAAATCGGCCACCTTTTATTTAATATTGACAGATATTGCTTTGGCAATATTTGCCAATATTGATAAAAAGTTAACCATTTGACATTGGCCAACCCGACATTCGCCAATATTAGCCGACCTAACGTTAGCCAATATTGGCCAATATCGGTTGAGCAATATTTGCCAATATTGATAAAAGGTTAACCATTTGACATTGGCCGATCCGACATTCGCCAATATTGGCCAATACCGCTCTATGATATTGGCCAGTTCAACATTACCCAATACTGGCCAATACCGCTCTATAATATTGGCCAATATCGGTTCGGCAATATTGCCCAATATTGATAAAAGGTTAACAGTTTGACGTTGGCCGATCCGACATTCGCCAATATTGGCCAATACCGCTCTATGATATTGGCCAGTTCAACATTACCCAATACTGGCCAATACCGCTCTATAATATTGGCCAATATCGGTTCGGCAATATTGCCCAATATTGATAAAAGGTTAACAGTTTGACGTTGGCCGATCCGACATTCGCCAATATTGGCCAATACCGCTCTACGATATTGGCCAGTTCAACATTACCCAATATTGGCCAATACCGCTCTATAATATTGGCCAATATCGGTTCGGCAATATTGCCCAATATTGATAAAAGGTTAACAGTTTGACGTTGGCCGATCCGACATTCGCCAATATTGGCCAATGTTGCCGAAACTCTCTTTGCCGATATTGGCCACAGGTAGCACAACAATATTGCCCAATGTTGGGCCAATGTTGACCAATCTCACTGTGGATTGGTGTATATCGACCGTTCGTTTGCGTCATTAGCCAATATCGCCCAATGTTACAATGCCGATACTGAGGATTCAACAAATTCTTATAACACCTTTAAACTTATAAATTTGCACTTTATAACAAATAAATGGATAGAGACAACTAATATACACAACTTTTATGTGATAACCCAAGATTTTTATTCGTTTTAAAGATTTTGTCAGTTTTACTCGGCGAATCTTGGTCAAAATCGGTCGGCAATATTCCATGTCAAATACTGAAGTTCTGACAAAACTTCTAAAAGCTTTAAAAACTACATTTGTTAACAAAAAAATTGTGTACAAGGATAATTTTCCACATTTTTAACGTAATATCTCCAGATTTTTACACGTTTTAAAAATTTCGCGAGTTAATATCGGCCTGAATCGGTGAATATTGATCACAGTTATCAAGGTGCGCATGCGCAGAACATGTTTCAGTTGTTTACTTCAGTCCTTCGGTCGTAGTTTAAAACGAAATGGCGCTAAAAGCCCGGGCTTTGCATGTGAAGAAGGAATTATCAAATGCAGGTAAATATTTATCAAAAGTCAACCGATTATTTACAGATACACCCAACAAGCAAGGACGTAGCTTGATTTTGAAGGATAACAAGATTTTTTTTGTGCCATATATACTACTCTCTATTGTTTTAGTCAATAGCGACAAGTTATCCCTAAAAAACGCCAGTGGCGGTTCGTCCATTACAGCAAGTACAGCCGGCTGCACCTAAATTCATTAGTGTATACTAAAATAAGCAACTGCAGACCATATTTTACAATGCGAATTTGTGTTCTTTTCAATGATACGAATTCGTGTTGTGATGTCACGTGCGTAAAGTTTTTGTGAATGAATGACGTTTGATAAATTATCGTTTGCTATTTAGATAATTTTCAACATAAAAATTTCAACATTTAATTGATAAGTATAATTTCAGAAATTTAAATACTATTGAATCAGGTGTAAAAAAAATTGAATGTTCCGAAATGTTTGAAATTATGGTTTCTGTAAATACTTTTTATTATTTCAGCAAATAAATCGAAAATATTTCAGATTAAACTTCATAAAAATATCGTTTGCAATATTTCAAGAAAATAGTTTGTGATATTTCAAGAATTATAGAATACTGTCATTACATGTGATTAAACCACTTCCTTATAACGACCCTGACACTTGAAGATTAAATTTTTTACTATGATTGGTAAAGATTGGTTACCTTGTTAAATTCGAATTTATTGTTTTATTAATTTAAGTTAAGTATCAGAAAAAAAATAAAAGCTTCTTTTAAATTAACTTTAAAAATATATAAAATAATTCTGTCTTGACTTTTTACAATTCCCTAAACTTTCGAATGCTCCAATTCTTTTAAAATTGCAAGTGTTTAGGTATTTTTTCGAAAGTATCATTTGTTGTAGATCTGCCGTTAAAAACGAATTTTTATAGCCCATGTTTTAATAGATATTTTTGATTTATATAAAAGTTTTTTTATTTTATCAATACTTATATACAGGCAACTCTCGAACTCGAAGGGAAGTGTATAAAAATTCGAGATATCGAAAATTCGAGTTATCGAAAATCCTATAAAAAATCTGTTTTGGTAAAAATAAATAAAAGTATACTTACCCTACTTTATTTAAAATATCTATCCAAAATTTTTTGGTGAGTATTTCTATTTATTTCGGAATCAATTATATTTTCAAAATGCATGATTGCTTGAAATGTCACTGTTTTTATTTCCGGCCACGATTCACTGAATGCACGCATAGTTTTTATGGAAGATAGAGCCTCTTTCAAAGTTATCTTTAGAGGAGATTCGTATTCTTTTTCCGAGAGCGATCATTACCGAGTGTTTGGCGCGGCTTGGCCATATTTGGCCCTTGCGCCATTAAAACCCATACAACCAACCAACCAACCAAGAGCGATCTCTCATCAAAAGCTGCTATATTGAGTGCATTACATTTTTGTTTTGTCGCCATTATTCACAGCGACAAATCAACACCACGACAATTGCATATTTGCTAAAGTTTCTTCAAAATCCGTAGTTTTGAGAGGAAAACCAAATTTTGAGTTGTGTGGAAACTTCGAGTTATCGAAAATAAGAAGAAAAACTTCGAATTAACAAGATAAAATTAAATTAAATAAGTAATGAAGGTGCAGGGAAATCGAAAAATTTGAGTTATCGAAGTTCGAGTTATCGAGAGTCTACTGTATAAGAATGGAGTGCCTGTCTGTAGAATCGAACAAAACCCCACATTTTGAGTTTTTTGCAAGAATTAGGATACACCGATTCAGAAAATCTAAATGTCAAAGTTGGGGAAGAAACTACCCCCCCCCCCCCAAATCGTAGCAACAGTTGGACCCCCTCCCCCCCCCCCTAGCAAAAGCCTGGCTACGTGCTTGCAACAAGTATGACCAACAACAGGCTCAACACCCAAAAAGTATTATTTACTTGTTGGCTCAAGTGTAGTATTTTTACAGATTTTGTTGCTTATTGGACGGAATTGACAGAAGCGTTGTATCATGATCGTATGTGTTTATAAAAAAACTTAGCTTTTCTTAAATTTATTTATAGGAAAACACAGATTTCATTAATTATGTTTTTATTGTAGTAAGTTATTCAGATCGGAATATTTTTATAGTTCTCTAAATAAGTAAATGTAAGGTTGGGATTGTTTTGTACTCGAAACTCTTTTCTTTCGGGTAACTTCTATACTAGCCCACATTTTAAGAAATTTCAACTAGTGGGGCAAAGTAAATTTTTCAGTTAGCAGAATCCCAGAAGTAAATGAAATCTTGATACTTAAAATAGCAAATTTAAACTAATTTATTAAACTTAGTTTAAAATTATATGTTCCGAAAAAAGTTTATTTAAAAATATTATCTAATTCATGAAATTTTCTAACGGTTTATAAAAGTATGTTTTATTTGTGGTCATAATGTAAAATTTTATTTTAAAATATGTATTTCTGCAATCATACAAATGTAAAGTTTTAAATTTTAAGTACATACATCTAAATATGTATACTTGGGTAAATCTTAAACAAGTATCCGAGCATATATTACAAACAAAATGTCATTAATAACATTACATTAATAAGTAGCATTTACTTTATAATATTAACAATAATATTCTATTTGTATTTGAAAAATATTTTGTTTTATAGCACAAAAATGTAGAAAAATAAGTAGTTTTAAGTTTTTAAAAAATGTTATCATATTGGTATATTATAACATATGTTAGCTTTAGACATAATACTTTTTTAAAACTTGTTATCATTTCTGAAAAATGTTTTTAAATAATCTTGTAAATTACTGGTTCTTGTAAATTACTTTTGTTGCCGTTCCTTCATCTACAAAAATTTTAGCACTGGCGGGCGGGCATTGAAAAATTGTTTCTTTTCCATTTAAGACTATGACGAGTCTTATTAATTGTTTCAAGGTTAGCCAACTGCCAATGATCTGACATCAACATGTTGTAGCTGGAAATAACAATTTCCACTTAGAATGTGGTGCGGCCACAAGAATTGACCCTAATGATTTTTTGAAAGTTCTCATAGCCACAACAATTTTTTTTAAGCGTACATAACCCAGCAAAAAAAGTCAGCATCAAACCTTCATCAAAATTGTCAAATTGAAGGTTTTATAAAGGATATTGAAACAAAAAACTGCAGTTTTCTTGAAGTTTTTAATTTTCCTGCATAAAACCTTTAAAATATCTGCATTTTCCCTTCATGATTAAAAATTGAACTTTTTATGAAGGTTTTTTGCAGTTTTTATGAAGGACATTGCATTGAAACAAAAACCTTTTAAATAGATCTTAAAAAAAACTGCAGTTTTCCTGCATAAAACCTTCAATTTCAAAAATTTGATGAAGGTTTTATACTGACTTTTTTTGCTGGGAATGTGATGCACAAATATCCAATCTCCTGGGAAGACTTGGAATTTCTTCAATTTAATCCTAATAACTTTCAAAAACGAAGTTACTGAAATTGGTTACCTCTTCGGGAAATAATCATTGTGCTCATTCTCATAATAATTTTAATAAAAATTATTTAATCCATTTTCGATCACATGTAAGTAACAAACTTACAGTTCCATTCCCAGAACATTCACCAATATAAAGAATTAACAATTATATAGTTGTTAATTACTGAAGAAATTGCATAACTTTTTTAAGATATTAACAATTTTTGGTAGAAAATTTATTTACTATCCACTGTATGAAATACTTTCAAAATATTAAAAATTGCTATTGGAGCTGTATCCAATATTTATTTTTAAATAAGTAACTTTTTATATAATATTTGGTTCAAATGCATTGTACGGTTCCCCTTGACAACTTTTTAAAAATGATATATTCACAATATTAACACATTCTGGGCGACAACCGGGTTTGTTGAAAGAACTCAATTTTCTCTCTGCAGGGTTGCTGAAAATGTTAACTAGATTTGGCAGGGAAATCAAGGAAACCGTAAAGTACATTTTAACCATATATTCGAGAAATATACTAGGAAATAATTTAGTTACAAGGCATTTTATTGTTCCAGAATTCCACATTTTGTCAAAAAAAAGCCTTACCTACCTTATTTGTTATGGATAATAATTTATAAGAAAATATAATGTTAGCCTGTTTAGTAGTTATTGTGTACAAGATGGTAATGATAACAAGCCAAACTAATCGAATATGCTTAATCGCTATATTGCACAATCTTTGAGTGCATTATTTATTAAATCTTCATTTGGTTATTCAGATGTGTCTTAATTCCAGAATATATTAGTTCCATTATGATTTGAAAGTTCTCTGCAAATTTAAAATGTATTTTAAGCCGGCACATAAAAGTATACTAGGCAGTTGGCCAAAGCATTTGAAGTACTTGCTAAAATCGATTTAATACCATGTTGAAATTTAATGTAATATTTTGTTATCACTGAAACATGTATTTAAACAATTTTAGTCATGTTATTTTTTTTTTTAGAAAAAAGTTTGTGCAATAAATTAGAACATGATATACAGCATTAAGAAACTGATCACTAGATTTATTAAGAAATAATTGCTAGATTTCCTCATTCAGTTATTTTTGACTTGTTATCTAGCATTTGGTATTTTTCTCTTTCATTTAATATGTGTTATTCCTATTTTATTTTAGCTGAATTTCCACTAGAGCTGCTCACTGATAACTTGAAGAGGCTGCATTGATTAGCCCCAAGATCTGTTCTGAAACCTGATTTATGAATATTGAGCAGTATTTGAAACTCATTTCAAGACATATACTCCTCATCCTGTAGCCTGAAGCCACTCGGATACCAGCTACTAAGTCAACAAACACCCGAACTGGCACCTCGCTCTCCCAAATTTCCACACCATGACCAATGTGAGGATATTTGGGCCATGATAGATTTATCTCCAGCCCCTTTTCCCACCCTGCCTTTGCTGGCCTTATGGACAATTCAAGGCCAGGAACAAACTCACAATACTCTAATTAAGAGATCAGCACTTTTATGTGAAGACTATTGATAAAGTAAAAAGTGTTAAAATAAAATGTAGTTTAATAACTCTTAGAATGTTATTTAATATTTAAAATAACACTTGTGCACTAATAATGGAGGTAGTAGTATAAATCGTTAACCACTTATGCGATTGAGTCACTAAGTGATAAGGTTTGTTTAGAAGTGGTCTCAGTGGAATAATTGGAAATGGTTTCCACTATATTAATATTTATTATTAAAAAGTGTAAAATATTAAATATAAAAAACTTTTTAAAATATAATTTCATTATATATTTACTAATGCATATACTTTAAAAGTTAAAAATAAGCGAACGTTTTTGCATGATTCACTCAAGTAAATGTAGACCATTTGTTAATTTTTAACTCAAAAAAAGGTTGTTTTTTTTTAAATTTA
Organism: Troglohyphantes excavatus; assembly: GCA_963932185.1. Classification (NCBI taxonomy): domain Eukaryota; kingdom Metazoa; phylum Arthropoda; class Arachnida; order Araneae; family Linyphiidae; genus Troglohyphantes; species Troglohyphantes excavatus. Next base: position 74,453,235 of record OZ010672.1, on the reverse strand, counting down.
TTTTATAATAAAAAGCAGTAGTGAAGCAAACTGCAGTAAACTTTAATGTTGGTAGAAATAATTTTCATGGATGTCTTTTTTGTATTCGATTTAGTTAATTGACTTAAGTTTATTTTATAATTATCCATAGAAATCAACTAAATTCTTAAACTTTCTCATAATGAGGCATTAGCATCATTAGTCTATAATACAATTAAAGAACGATCTGTAAACACAGCTTCATACTTTACAGTCAAATTATAAGGAAAATGTCTTAGCTCGGTTACTAGGTGTTAGTTTTTTTTTGGTTCCTAAATTGCAAATAATTTTAAATTGAAACGCAATGTAAATAAGTATAATTTTTACTTTCTTTACAACAACTGACATCAAACACAACACACATTTTTAGAAATTTATTTTGCTAAAAATAAGTAAGCAACTTATCAAATTATATTATATGTTCGAGCATATTTAATTTTTATCAATATATTTCATGCTTATTTTATATCGAATATTTCATGCATTCAACTGTTATACTACAAATACCAACTTAGTAGTATTTTAGATTAGAAAATCACACTTAATGTGTTGTAAATGAAGTATGTGATCCAAACTTCAAGGAGTATCCAAATTATTACACAATACCTGTTGCGTTAGATTTCTTTTTTACAACAGAAGGGAGTCATAATAGTTAATTTAGGTAAGTGAAATTGGCTCCAATATTTTATGCCACAGGTGTGTAATAAAAGATAATTTGGATTTCTTATAAATGCTAAAAAGTTTTTTAAAAAACTCTAATTTGTTTTGGTATTTTAACTAGATTGCTAAAAAGTTTACAAAAACCTGCTTAAATGCAGATATCTGACTGTCTTAAGATATTAAACTAGACTACTAAAAATTCTTAAATTTGCTTATCAGTCTAGCATCATTAACCTTGACAAAAATTTTCCTCCATTTTCAAAACTAATTTACTTTGGTGTAAATAACATTTACAAATAGCTTTGTGATCCAATTTACTCTCAAAATGGATACTTCATCTTTCAACATATACTTCAATATAAAAGTATTCATTATGTTTTCCTCATTTTTAAAAATTATCTTTAATATGTTTTAAACAAATTAAGTCTTAATTTTTTTTAATGTATTAGATGAAGGAATACAAGATAGAAATATTTTGAATTGTGTTTTTAATTTTTTTAAATGGTAATGTATAATGCATTTCGTTTAGAAAAGTAAATGTAAATATATTTTTAAATAATATTACAGTTAACTTAGTTCAAAATTAACTAATTTAAATTTTTTTAAAGAATTATAAATTTGTAATTTTAGGAAATTTAAAATTTTAATTATTAAATTTTTTAATTATAATTTTATTGCTATATTTTTATTATTATATAGATTTTGAATACAATTTTTTTTATGTTATAAAGAAAAAGCAAATGAGTTGTATAGTCCAATATTTTCCACAGAGGAAAGAATATTTTTCATGCAACAGCTTTAAATGATCAAAAACAAAAGAAACAAATTGTTTTATAAAAATATTTTTTTTAAAAATTATTCATAGTATTGTTCATCAATATTGTAAACCGCTGCTTTCAAATATATTCGATTTCGGCTAATGTCGAGTCGATCAATGTAAATCGGCCACCTTTTATTTAATATTGACAGATATTGCTTTGGCAATATTTGCCAATATTGATAAAAAGTTAACCATTTGACATTGGCCAACCCGACATTCGCCAATATTAGCCGACCTAACGTTAGCCAATATTGGCCAATATCGGTTGAGCAATATTTGCCAATATTGATAAAAGGTTAACCATTTGACATTGGCCGATCCGACATTCGCCAATATTGGCCAATACCGCTCTATGATATTGGCCAGTTCAACATTACCCAATACTGGCCAATACCGCTCTATAATATTGGCCAATATCGGTTCGGCAATATTGCCCAATATTGATAAAAGGTTAACAGTTTGACGTTGGCCGATCCGACATTCGCCAATATTGGCCAATACCGCTCTATGATATTGGCCAGTTCAACATTACCCAATACTGGCCAATACCGCTCTATAATATTGGCCAATATCGGTTCGGCAATATTGCCCAATATTGATAAAAGGTTAACAGTTTGACGTTGGCCGATCCGACATTCGCCAATATTGGCCAATACCGCTCTACGATATTGGCCAGTTCAACATTACCCAATATTGGCCAATACCGCTCTATAATATTGGCCAATATCGGTTCGGCAATATTGCCCAATATTGATAAAAGGTTAACAGTTTGACGTTGGCCGATCCGACATTCGCCAATATTGGCCAATGTTGCCGAAACTCTCTTTGCCGATATTGGCCACAGGTAGCACAACAATATTGGCCAATGTTGGGCCAATGTTGGCCAATCTCACTGTGGATTGGTGTATATCGACCGTTCGTTTGCGTCATTAGCCAATATCGCCCAATGTTACAATGCCGATACTGAGGATTCAACAAATTCTTATAACACCTTTAAACTTATAAATTTGCACTTTATAACAAATAAATGGATAGAGACAACTAATATACACAACTTTTATGTGATAACCCAAGATTTTTATTCGTTTTAAAGATTTTGTCAGTTTTACTCGGCGAATCTTGGTCAAAATCGGTCGGCAATATTCCATGTCAAATACTGAAGTTCTGACAAAACTTCTAAAAGCTTTAAAAACTACATTTGTTAACAAAAAAATTGTGTACAAGGATAATTTTCCACATTTTTAACGTAATATCTCCAGATTTTTACACGTTTTAAAAATTTCGCGAGTTAATATCGGCCTGAATCGGTGAATATTGATCACAGTTATCAAGGTGCGCATGCGCAGAACATGTTTCAGTTGTTTACTTCAGTCCTTAGGTCGTAGTTTAAAACGAAATGGCGCTAAAAGCCCGGGCTTTGCATGTGAAGAAGGAATTATCAAATGCAGGTAAATATTTATCAAAAGTCAACCGATTATTTACAGATACACCCAACAAGCAAGGACGTAGCTTGATTTTGAAGGATAACAAGATTTTTTTTGTGCCATATATACTACTCTCTATTGTTCTAGTCAATAGCGACAAGTTATCCCTAAAAAACGCCAGTGGCGGCTCGTCCATTACAGCAAGTACAGCCGGCTGCACCTAAATTCATTAGTGTATACTAAAATAAGCAACTGCAGACCATATTTTACAATGCGAATTTGTGTTCTTTTCAATGATACGAATTCGTGTTGTGATGTCACGTGCGTAAAGTTTTTGTGAATGAATGACGTTTGATAAATTATCGTTTGCTATTTAGATAATTTTCAACATAAAAATTTCAACATTTAATTGATAAGTATAATTTCAGAAATTTAAATACTATTGAATCAGGTGTAAAAAAAATTGAATGTTCCGAAATGTTTGAAATTATGGTTTCTGTAAATACTTTTTATTATTTCAGCAAATAAATCGAAAATATTTCAGATTAAACTTCATAAAAATATCGTTTGCAATATTTCAAGAAAATAGTTTGTGATATTTCAAGAATTATAGAATACTGTCATTACATGTGATTAAACCACTTCCTTATAACGACCCTGACACTTGAAGATTAAATTTTTTACTATGATTGGTAAAGATTGGTTACCTTGTTAAATTCGAATTTATTGTTTTATTAATTTAAGTTAAGTATCAGAAAAAAATAAAAGCTTCTTTTAAATTAACTTTAAAAATATATAAAATAATTCTGTCTTGACTTTTTACAATTCCCTAAACTTTCGAATGCTCAAATTCTTTTAAAATTGCAAGTGTTTAGGTATTTTTTCGAAAGTATCATTTGTTGTAGATCTGCCGTTAAAAACGAATTTTTATAGCCCATGTTTTAATAGATATTTTTGATTTATATAAAAGTTTTTTTATTTTATCAATACTTATATACAGGCAACTCTCGAACTCGAAGGGAAGTGTATAAAAATTCGAGATATCAAAAATTCGAGTTATCGAAAATCCTATAAAAAATCTGTTTTGGTAAAAATAAATACAAGTATACTTACCCTACTTTATTTAAAATATCTATCCAAAATTTTTTGGTGAGTATTTCTATTTATTTCGGAATCAATTATATTTTCAAAATGCATGATTGCTTGAAATGTCACTGTTTTTATTTCCGGCCACGATTCACTGAATGCACGCATAGTTTTTATGGAAGAAGGAAGGAACGAATCAGGTATGAAACGGAGGCAGAGTGCACACAAGTGTATCACTCCGCCAATGCCAGTTTAGCCTAAGCAATGCAAAACACGCTGTAGAGCCAAACTGACACTGGAAAATACCTGATAAAGAATAAAACAGAAGTCTCTTAGAGATGCACGGAGGCAACTCAAAAGTAGACTAAAATGAATTCCTAACTTAAAATATCCTAACTTTAATACTCCTAACAGTAGCAATAAAACTACAATCAATCAGTGCCTAACACGCAATATAAATCAGCTCAGTAAATCGTATATGACGAATTTTAATGGAGCAATATATCGCCTAGCAGTGGCGTACGAAAACTATGAATCGCATTTTAGCCACTGCTAACAAAATATAAATACAGCCCCAAGAAAATGTTGAAAAGTCAATCACTAAATCAAGTTTCGAAAAATATTCGTATTCTAAACAAAAGTCATTTGTTCAGAAAAGTTGCAACAAAAATCGTCAGTCGTAAAAATTTCGTAAATCACAGCTTCGAGAGAGCACGTCTTAGCCTCACGACGTCTGAGCCACCTTCTACTTTACTCCGTGAGAGGTATAGGGCAGTAGCATCTCCTTCCCCCACCTCCCTTCCTCTTTGTTGAATCGGTTTCGTGGAGGAAAAATACAAGTAACAACCGCACAAACTCCACGATGTGATTGGTCGAAATTAACGTGAAACCGGAAACTTTTCACATGCAAACCGGCAACCTGCACGTGATGCCATCTAAACCAATCACCGTCTGCAGATTATTTAGTCGTTTGCCGCTGTCCTCCACGAAGTCACGTGGTTGCAACAGCTCTATACCCTCCGACACGTGATCTAGACTACTAACGCCACCTACTGATGAATTGATCCCATTGCTAAGCCTTTAACAACTTCATGTCAAAAATCAGCCTTGCCTATCCAGCAGTTTTACAATTAGAAATCGGTGGCTTCAATACGCTTATAGAGGAAAAAAGTTTTGATCGTTCCATAAGTTAGAGTTGAAGTTCAGTGGAATAAACTGGTTGATTTTTATGTTTTTCATACTTAACTTTGTTTAGATTTTAACGAAACGAACAGCTGGGAAATAAAACTTTTAAAGTATGCACTGATTAAGATTCTTTTAACTCTCGAATTTTTGCTCTGCAATTTTTGAAAGAAAAGGTAAATAAACTGCTCTTGAAATAAAGATATTTGGGAGTGGCTGTACATTTTAAATTTCAATGTTTGTTTTATATTTTGCTTGTGCAATATTATCTAAGTCAGTGTTTGTAATTTATTTCGTTTGAGGTATTATTGACGGCAATCGGAAGTATATACTAGTGAAAAATTCATACTTTATTGAATTTTCAATATTTGTCAACGAGGTTCTGGTATCTTTTTAGATATATTTTTTGGGTACAGATCAAGTATTATATGTACTTTGGCGATCGTTTATTTTGTTTATGAGAAACTTCGCCAAGATGTCATGTAGCCAACTTGCTTTAGGCCAATATTACACTATCAAAGTTCGGTAGGGATTTCTAATCGATAGCGAATACTTCTTTGCGACTTTGGTTAATTCCTAGTGTACGGTGCCCCCGTCAAATGGGTTTTAGCGACAATTGGTGGGCGATAATTTTTATAGTTTGGCAACCCTGTTTCATGACGTTCCTAGCAATATCATGATGTACGGCAACCCTACTTTTTTTTCTTGTACCGTAACACGTTGTTTTGCCAAGAACTTAATGCCAATTTTCAGAATCGCGCCAAGTGGGCACCGTACACTAGGAATTTACCGCGACTTTTTTCAAACTATTGACTTCTCAATCGTTCGAATTAAACAATTTTTAGTGTTTGGGGAGTTTCACGCCGAGAAGAAGAAGAACGCTGTTCCAACGGAACATGGAGAAAGTTCTGCGACGCCGAATAAGTTCTGTAGGGTTAGCATGGAGCTTTAGCTCCTGTACAATAATTTTAAGTTTCAGTCTTTGAATAATACCTCAATATAGAAATATTTACTACATACACTGAGATAGATTGTAGTCATCGTTTATCAAGTATTTTTGTGTTGAAATAAAAGTATTTTTCCGTATTTTGTTGTAATTCTAATTATATACAAATATAATATAAGTATTTCTGTACTTAAATTTATTCAAATATGGAATAAAAATATTACTTATTTGGAAAAAACAAATATTATAAACAAACTTTCCCATAATTGCAAGCGTAACGACTTAACAAACAAAAGCAAACTTGTCTGCTGTAGGGAAGAAATTGAAACTACTAGTAAGTTACCATGTTAATATGACACGTGAAACTCTCCCATTGCGTCATAAATTGAAAATAAGAATTATTTGTTCGAATAGAATTCCTTAAAGTATGCACTTGCGTTTTTCGTAGAATTTGTATGCTTTTTAAAACATGTAAAAGAAGAGTTCTCAGATGTTATTTAGTTCATAATTGGCAAGCGTTAATGATATTCGTAGTCGGATAGCATGTTAATATATTTATCTCGTATGTAGTTGCCTTTTTTGTTCAATAAAGATTAATGCTTTTATTTATATAAAAGTCAACAATACATACGATATATGACTAATGAAATAAGAACAAAAATGCTCCTATAAAAATATTCCATTACATTTTTAGTAATCAAAGAATTTAGCTGCTGCCAGCGAACGAACTAGAACCGCTAAATAACGAAAGTCAGAAACCAACACTGGGCTTGTGATGGCGCACTTTTATATGCTGTCAATTGCCTATTATGTAACAAAAAATAACTTCACTTTAAGACTGTATGAGATTATCGAAAAGAATTGACATCGAGATCGAAAAATTTGATTTGCTTTATCGCAGGTTTGAAAGATTCAAAAACTTGATCAATGTCTAACAAGTGTTAAGAAATAGTTGAAAAGTTGCTGGTCCCTTTTTTCCCTAAAAGTCCTTTTTGTTACTTGATGTACTTTAAAAGTCCTTTTTTTCAGAATATGGTCCCTTTTTCCCTTATTTTAGCAAATATATATTTTTTCATTTTATGCCTATGATAACACATTTCTGGCCCTTTTCCCTCTCCTATTTAGCCAAAGATTATTTTTTTTCATTTTGTAATGTCCATTACAAAGATCACCATTCATATTTATGTTGAATCTGCTGATAGGGTGTTACAACTCTCGAAATATCATTAAATTAGGAGCATGCTTACTGTTTTTGTCTTTACAAATGTAATTAATCAGATTGGTGTAGGCCTATGTGTAAGCAATTTCTGTCCTTCCAGGACCATCAGATCTCCTTTATCAGGGTGGCAACATAACCTGGAAATCAGGGATTTATCATGGAAATTTTTAATTCTGGAAATATCAAGGAAAATTTCACAAAAAATCAGGGAATTTTTCAAATTTGGATTGTTAAAACGGCAATTATCGTCTGTTATGCCTTCCATTCTTGGTGATTTAATTGTCAATATTTTCTTTTAGTTCTGAATAAAAATTTAATAAATAAAAAAAAGAGCATGGTTATGCACATTTTTATTTTTGTAAAAACGTGAACCACTGCTGGAGGGAGAAGCAAAAGCAAAGTGTGTTGGACCTTGAATTGTAAGCAACATGTGAGGGGGCTAATAAATATGGGATTTATTGAAGATTGGATTAGGAAATAGGAAGCATATAAAACATTTAAAATTATCTACAAAAGAATTAATTTTTTAAAAACTTGCGTTTTTAGCATATACTGCTTCCAGAGAACATGTTTAATTACTATAATTCCTGTTGCAATTGCATAATTTGTGTTGTATCCATAAATTATTATTTTAACTGTCAATAAGTATTGCTTATAATTTTTCATTTTTAATGCAATATATTTATAGTATGTATTATCGTAGTGTGGATAATTCGTTTATATACAAAGCATGTATTGCAACCTTTCTTAATGTAATTGTAAAATCAGGGAAATTTTTGTGACACCATCATGGAAATATCAGGGAACTTTTTTTCCAGAATGTTGTTGCCACCCTGTTTATGCATTCTATCAAAGTGCGAATGAAGACCTTGTCCATGATAATGATAGAGATGATATGATGATAATGATGATAGGGAAGAATGATAAATAGCAAGTGTAAATTGTAATTATACATATTCCCAGTATCTCATATTGTAATTAGAAATATACTGTTCGATTTACATTTTATTTGTAAAATAGACATCTTCTGCAGTAATTGGCATTCCTTCTACATTTCAATTTGGACCATAATTTAAAAAGTTACAACAAAACATAAGATTATTACAAAAATATTAAAAAAGTATTTTCGCATAAATTTACTAACTTTTTTATTGATGGTACGATTTTCTGCAAAAATTTGCTTGAAATAGTAGAAAACTCAACAAAAAAATTTTTCTTAAAATTTTTACTAGGGGTACTGGAAAAACAAATTAAAGGAGTCAAAACAATGGACAATTCCCACATTTTTTTTTTATTCAATTCGGACAACCGAAAAAGAGTCATCCATCGCAAAATTTTCACTTTCCGATTCGTATTTATTTTTTTATACGACTTCAAAGTTGGTCTTTTTTAAAGTGCGCCAAATTCTTTCCAAAAGCGCGCGATGGGCTGTGACGTACCAATATCCTAAACACCCGCGGCGAAGGAGAAACCAAGACACCTGGTACCATGATCTGGTACCGCGAATTTGCATCATATCTTCCCTTATAGTCCAACAACTGTGTAGAGATATTGGCTCAATAAAGACAAGTTGTAGCGATTGTGTACAAATAAATATAATATAACGGAAACAATTTATCCTTGCAATTGGGGAGCCAAACATTCAAAACGTGTTTTGTCACATAAGGCGATTCGTGGGGAAACGCAGATAATTTTTTCTAAATGCATTTATTGGTTCTTGAATATATTTAAATCTTCAGAAAAAATTCCATTTTGACAAAATTTGTTGCAGGCGAATAAAATAGGTAAGTTCTGTAGAAAATTTGAAAGTGAATTCGGGGGTGTAATAATTTCATTTTCGGATATTTTATACAAAACTTGAATGGTTGCTAATCAATTTTGCATCACCAACTCGAAAAGTTCCAAACAAAGCCCCACAGTTGCACAGAATATGTGAAATATTCATATCCTGATGAACTATAGTATAACAACTAGTAATGTATCAATGACTGACTGATATAAGTATTCGGATAACATCGTTCTATTTGCAAACCAAGATCAAAATTCGCAATTGATTTAAAAGTTATCTCTTAAATACAGGAAAAAATCTAACTATACATGTAAATTATGCAGCAAACAATTCGCAAATAAGTCAAAGCTCACTTGTTAATTCATGCAGGAAAAAAGCTGCACAAATGTGAAGTATGCAGTAAAAAATTTACTCTTCGGGATCCTATCTCAAGCGCCACCTTTTTGTGCATACAGCTGAAAAACCACACTCGTTAAGTATGCAACAAACATTTTACTAGTAGATTCTAACTCAAGCAGAACTTTCTCTTGCATACAGGAGAAAAACCACACTCGTGCGAAGTATGCAACAAACAATTTGGAAATAAGTCGAATCTCAAAGCTCACTTGTTAATTCATGCAGGAAAAAAACTGCATAAATGTCAAGTGTGCAACAAGCAATTTACTCGTGGCGCTGATCTCATGCGGCACCTGTTCTTACATACTGGAGAAAAGCAGAACAAATGTGAAGTATGCATCAGTAAAACATTTACTCTTTTAAATCCCATGTCAAGCAGCACCTTTTTGTGCATACAGGAAAAAAGCTACATTCTTGTGAAGTATGCAACAAACAATTCACTTCTGTATTCGATCTCAAGCGCCACCTTTTTGTGCATAAAGGTGAAGAACCACACTTTTATGATGTATGCAACAAACATTTTACTCGTAGATTCACTCTCAAGCAGCACTTTCTTTTGTATACAGGAGAAAAGTCGCTCTCATGTGAAGTATGCAACAAACGATTTGCTGATGGATTCAATCTCTAGCAGCACCATAAACTTGTTGATTGATGGAAATAAGACTACCGTTAACTAATTAAGTATGTGTGTGTGGTTTTTTTTTCAGGAAAGAAAATAAACTTCAAACTTTATGCCCTCTTTCAAATGCAGTAATATTGAAAATAACATCGAACTTAAATGTTAGATGATATATTTAAGTGATAATTATAAAGTTATATTAGAAAAACATGCAAACGGTGAATACACAGGTCTCGCATTAACAACAAATGCCGATGTAGAACGGACCTATATTTTATATTTAGCATATAAAATCCGAAACAAGGGAATCGAATAGGTCAAGAAAATTTTTATGTTTGACTCAATACAAAGGTAAAGAACGTATGCAATATTAATTATTTAGTGTGTTAAATAATTTTAACTTTATGATGTCAAAATTCGCATTTTTTTCAACCATCATCAATCTTCAAATATAAGGAACGGTCATCGGAAAGTAACGAGAAGAACGCTTTACCCCAAATATGCTGATTTGTGTTTAGGATATTGGTACGTCATAATCGGAGCAGCCAATAGCGGAGCGATTCGAGAAGGAGTCAAATTTTGCGATTTTCTTTTCGTTATACTTAACAAAGTAATTTTTTTTGGTGATTATCGTATGGATATTTGAAATCAGCATGGTTTTCTCATTTAAAAAAAGTAGTTTTTACTCATTTTTAGAAAATGTGGGAATTGTCCATTCAATATGTGTTCTTAAACATAGTTTTATTTCTGCAGCAAAACAAATGTGCTGCCCATTATATGTTCATTCACTGATTTATATGATATATATAAAGTCTATTTCTGCCAAAAGTAACAAATAGCTTATATACATTCAATCATGGAAAAAAATATGTATGCATTTAATTAAAATGACTTGTGAATAGTTATATTTAATGCAAGACCATCTCAATATATTCAGCCTTAAAAAACATTCAAATGGAATTGATGTTATAAAACTTGAAATGATACATTTTTGCAGTCAGCTGGTGTTTATGTTACTATGATTTAAGAATAGTGTTGTTTAATGAATAACCTGTGCACTATTTAACCAATAGTTATTAAACTCTTGAATTTGGTAAGGGAAAAGTCACGGAATTGTGACTGATGAAATAAAATCTCTGATTATAAATTTTTGCCTGGCACAAACAATAAGTGCACTACAACTTTTAACCAGCTGAGTGACTAAAAATAGAGTGAAAGGATATTTTGTCGAATAGTTACTTGTCCGATAATTGCTAAATGAGCAGATGCAATTTGAATTTTTCAATTTTATGCAACTAAATAATTCAGTTGGATGTCCGATGGTTGCCAGTGCGCGGCTAGACTGTATTGTTACATAGAAAATATAACTTTTTTTTTAATTTAAAACTCTTTTTTGCTCTATTTCGTTTTTCCTATAATTTTGTCACTCTCGCATTGATGACTTAAAATTTAAAGGAGGATTTAAATTTTGTAGGTCCCTTTTAAGATGTTTGGTCCCTTTTTCCCTAGGGACATTTGTAAAAAGTGTTGCAAGCCCTGCAAAGGTTTTGACTTTAATCCAAAAGCCCGGAAAATTCAATTAAATTTAAGCCCCTTAAATATCTTAACACAAAATTATAAAGTCCTTCTTTGGTAAGTGGCTTCGTGAAGATATCGGCAAAGTTCTTTTTAGTATTTATATAATTTAATTTAAAAATTTCATCATACACTAATTTTTCTAATAAAATTATATTTGACTTCAATATGTTTGGTTCTGCTATTTTCAATTAAAGAATTAGTAGCCTGATTATCGCAAAATATGACACAGTCGTACAATTTTAGATTGTCAAGACCTAAATCGGCACATTCTTCCAGCATGTTTCTGACCTACATGACTTCCTTTGGGGCTTCTGTCAAGTGAAAGAAGCTCTAAGAATTTTGTCCAATATTAGATTGTCAAGACCTAAATCAGCACATTCTTCCAGCATGTTTTTGACCTACATGACTTCCTTTGGGGCTTCTGTCAAGGTCCCCCCCCCCCCCGGTAGAAAATGTCCTAGGACCTTCACTGCATGCACTAGCAACTATTTAATTAGACAAAATATTCTTTTGCTCTTTGCTGCGTAATCAGCTTTTTCAAATAATCAAGAATTTGTTGATTTTGTATGAATTGGGGCAATATGCTTCACCCTAACTTTGGCGATTAAATAATCTGAGACCTAACAGCCCTAAGTTGGATGCAATTAAAAGCAGTTGCAGTGTGATTTTTTTAGTTACTCAATAGATTAAAAAATGCAATGCAATTGTTGCTAGTGCACGTCTAGCCTATTTAATATCATGTTTTAAGAAAAGTATATTGTATTTAGTGCCAAATATTAATATACAAAAAACCATTTCTAAACTAACCAGTTTGTTCATTGTACATCTTATTAATGCATGTGAATAGATATTCTGCTGATGGCACAAGATCAAAACTTTGTGGCTATCCAATTCTGCAGTATAAAATTGATTATTAATTAGTACTAGTAATTACTATTTAGGACTAAATATTGTATTATCATCAAGATTATAGAAGTGTTTTAAGTGTAGGACATTTGCAAGTAGTTAAAATTTTGTTGCAAGATTTGAGGTCACAAACACTATGAAAAGTGAGTTTAATAAAAACGTAAATTTTTTTTTTAGCGTTATATATCTTATTTCTTTTTAATGAATGGAAGTACTGAACAATTTATATATTCTTTGTTATTTTGCCAGATTGACAGAGAAGATTTCAAATTATCAGTGCAAGACTATGGCTAACTTAAGAAGACATTTCAATTTTAGTGGGAAATCAAGCCAGGAGCGGGACATGTCTTTCTCTACTTCTCCAGCTGATAAATTTTATCGACATTGTGATAAAAATAACTTAATGAATGACATCTGCAATTGCTTGGACCTTTGTTGTGAATATATACAAGTAAAAAACTTATTTGTTTTATAAAAGTAATATTTTAAATAATTAGTCTTTCTAACTTCTCTGATGGATTCCTTTTTTTTTTGTGAATTTTTTTATTAATTTCTCAAAAAGGTAGTTACTAAAATAATTTATATACGAAAGTAAATTGTAAAGTTTGGAGCTGTACAGAAGTTTCCAATTAAGCGGATACTTTTCAGAGGCATCTGTAGCTCGATCTAACAACGAGAAATTTCGATTCCCCCCAAAAAATAGCTTTCCAAAAGTCACGTTGTCATGTAAAAAAGTTTCAAAAAACAAATGAATAAAAAAATACTAAATTCCATTAAAACATTATGCTTTAATCAGCAATATCACATCCTCCATTTTTTTTTTTGCAGAATCAAAATTCTCATGTTCCCCAACCAAATTTTGATGATATTTCATATGTTAGATCGAGCTACAATTGCCCCTGAAGAGTATGAGTTTAATTAGAAATTCTTCTTCAATTGCATTTTGGTTATTTGTTTATTTTCACCTTAGATTTTCTCAAATGATAGCTCCCAATACATACGTGTATCATATTTATCCACATAGTTAAAGGGAACCTTTAATTTAATAATAACTAGAATTTTTTTTTTTTAATATTTTGTGATATTGGAAAGATAGGGAAATGGAGGATGGAAGAAACCTGACTTTGGATAGGAAGAGAAACAATTTTTTGTGTTATGGAAGAAAAGAGCTCCTGTTAAAAATGTGTTTATATTCTTTTTTTTTTAAGTGAAAATAGTTCTTGCATATTATTTAAAAGAGCAAGCTACACAAAGTCTATTCACAAGTAAACATGCCAACCTCAACATAGCATCAATTTAATTGTTTTAAGCTTAATGCTAAAACATGCTCTCATGTTTTTCTTTTGTAGCTGCTTCGCTCCAAGACACCAGACTCAGGCCTGTAGCTAGCTAGGGGCCAGGGGGGGGGCGTTGCCCGTCCTAGGATTTTATTTGCCCATCCTAGAATTTTATCTCCCCCCCCCCCCCCCCCCCCCCCCCCCCCCCCCCCCCGAGCAATTAATGTAATTTTCTAGAATCTCACACTGAAAAACCCAATTATTTTTCAGGACAAAAATACAATTGAATTCAATATTTGGCATCAAAACAAAACCTCCTCTTCTATGCATAGAAGCCACTCAAACGCGCGCCCCCCCCCCCCCTTCCCCCCTCAGCGTCAGTAACCATCTCTGGCAATTGAACCTGACCAGGGACCAGACAAATCATTAGCCCCATAGCTTATTTGTCGGAGGTCGCGTGCTTGGATGTGATAGTTGATGCATCAAAACCTTTATGCTCTTCATTGAAATGCTAATTTTTCTTGTTTTAAGTAATTAATTTTATGTAAACTAAGTTCCATTTTAGTACTTTATTACTTAGAAAGTTTCGCTCTTTATGCCGATATAAAAGATAAAAATGTGAGACAACAATCTCAAGAGTTATTGAATGAAATCTGGAATTTCCAGATAGAAGATCAAGATTCATTGTCGTGGATCTACAACGGACATATGGTGAACGGTAAACAACTTTTTACTGATTGATTTTGAGTAAAATATAGCTTCCTACTAATAAAACAAGAAAATAACATTCGCCTTTGTAGAGAAACTTTTAAACTACTACTCAACTAAATTCAAGAGTACCAGTGTACTTTCTCATATCTATAAATTACTTCGCTTTTAAGAGAATTTTCACGCTTCTTGTATCGTCGAAAAGTCCATTAAGTTTTTCCCGAAACAGAAGTTCGCCAAATCCTTATTCCGAAACACTGAGTTTTGCAATACAATATAAATCTAATCTGATGAAAAGTAAAAAAGAAATTCGATATCACACTACTACAAGTGATCAAAAGAATACATAAAATACAAGAGAATTTTTGGCCTCCATATTTCAAGATTTACAGACGTTGCCAAATTTTCACCAAACTAGGCGGATTTCTATTAAAATCGACTTTTGCCAAAAAATTTAAATTCTCTACCAGGAACTGCTGTACCAGTACTGATGTTGCACTCCAAATTCTTCAAAGTCGCCAAGGCCAACCCAATTGTTGCCAAGTTTTCCCCAAATTGGCGATACATCTATATTTTTCCACTAACGGCCCAGATTCACCTACTACAGATTTCTTTGTCTCATCCTCTCAATTCAACCAGCACAAAAATCTGGTTTGCGTTGTTGCGGCTCCTTATCAAGAGTGCTTAGAATTACAATTTCTTGATTTTTCAGTGTTTTGTGCAATTATTGGTATTTACAGGACATCTATCCAAAGTAACTTGTCGCCAAATAATAGGTTCGTGCGCTGTTGCAACTACAGCTTTGATGACGCATGTTCAGACTGGATCGCCATAATCCAGAGGTAAATGTTTACTTATTCAGCACTGAAACTGAGGAGAGATTAAAGTATGTCTCAACTAAGTGAAAAATCGGTTCGTGAAGATATTCAGACATCGAACTCTCAAACCACAGATATTCCACAACAAGATACAACACTTTTTGAGGTTTTCAGAGAGATAAATGCGCCAGTATGGCATAGTTTTAAGAGAATATCAAACATAATTAACTCACAGAAATTGGGAAAAACAAATACCGCAATAGTACAAACAGAAATCATTGCGATGATGAGTCAGTTGCACATGTATGCATCAGAAAATAATCGACTTAAATTTGAGCTTGAAAGAACAAAAACCTGCCAACCTAACCCACATGCTCTGCATACTCACAATAACGTTCTAGAGGAATCGTATGCTTCGGAATTGGAAAGCGTGGTCAGTAAAACAGGACGTAGAACTAAAACATATTTATTATTCCGGAACGAAAAGTAAACATAACTAGTAACAGAACATGATTTCGAAACTGACAATGACCAGACGTCGACAGTATTTATACTGCCGACTGTGCGTAGACGGGTGCGCATGCAATGCGCGATGCTGCTGACCCCATGCGTCGATGGGTGCGCATTCACTGCGTGTCAAATCATAACAATACCGACTTCGAAACAAGAGCAAATCCTTCTTATTTATCCAAAACAGGACAAACCGCAAAATCCTAACATACAGAAAGATCTATTAAGGAACGTAAACCCAAGGGAATTGAGAATCCAACTAAAGTCTATCAGAACAATGGTGAAAGGGGGACTAAAGATAACTTGCAAATCCAAACACGAGATCGATACGCTCAAGGACAATCTACTGAAATCTAAATTCAACGATGACTATGATGTGGTCACTCCCAAAAAACGTAACCCACGAGTTATCATCTACAACATTCCGCAAAACTATGACCAGGAGAGTCTCATTCCTGAAATCGTGGCGCAAAATCCGAATCTTGAGAACACCAACATGCAAGTACTGTTCCAAATAAAAGGTAGAACTCCACACACAAGACACTGGGTTTTGGAAATAGAGCCACAATCTTTCAAAACCTTGATGAGAGAACCTAAAATATTTTTAGACTGGAAACTTTTACATATCAGTGAATTTCTATGTGAAACTCGTTGCTTTAATTGCAACCGCTTCGGACATGTTGCTAGAGAATGTCAGTCACCAAAAACGTGTACAAATTGCGGTCGAGATGATCATGAGCAATCTGCTTGTCGAGATGAAAGTTGTTGCATTAATTGTGCTGAAAACAACCTTGCTTATCAAAAAAATTTCGAACGAAATTTCGAAGGACATCGATTTTTAACAGGGAAACAGGAAACTCTAAATTGAGTATTTATGGTTAAAGTCCCAAGTTCATCCGACCCCTGTTGAGTTTGTCCATTGTCAACCTGTTTTCTCACCAGTGTAATTTAGCCTATACTGCCCAGGGTCGTATGTATTTCCACAAAATTGTTGGGGCTTTTGATGCTTTCTTTCACCGGATTGGCTGTTGTATCTGCAAAAGCCCCGCAGAGCACTGCTCAGAGTTGCTATACGTCGTTTGTTGCAATAGGTTGGTTAAGAGAATGGAAGTTGCTTGAACATTATTCAAGTTATGGATATGGTTAATGGTAATGGCTTGTTTTTTTTAAATAAATACAAATATCGGACAAGAAAGCGGATGTGTTCAGCGAGACTAGCAACGACCCCAGCACAAGTGATGTAAATGTTACTATATTTTTCATCTTAACGAAGTTATAATATGGGCGGGTTGGTTAACAAGTGGATGCCAAACAAAAATTAATCAAATTAAATTGTAAATTTACTAAAATAATTGCTTTATCTTACAATACAATTTCGCATTTAATTTTAATGTGCAACGGAATTTAAGTTGTTGTTAATTGTAATGAGTTATATGTAGGAAGAATTTCCTAAACCAATTACGATTTACCTAACTATTCAATGCTGCTACATCCAAAGTCTGACTGTCGATAGTAAATTATACATAAAAATATAAATTATTACGAGTTATGTTTTTCGTATTTTAGTGTAATTCGTGAAAACTTAATATTTTGTTATTTTATGTGAAGGCAGTTTCTTATTTGTTATTTTTGGTAAAGATATATCGGAAACAAAAAAAATAATAGAAAAATTGCATTTGACATTTACAGATATTTTTATTTAACGTTATGATAAGTCCATTTTCAAGAGATATAACATTAATAAAATTAACATGTTAAGTGTATCTTAACGTTTTTAAACTATGTTTTATTCTTAAAAATTACCCAGAGCAGATTTTTATAAATTTTTATCAAAGAATATTCCAATTATAGAACATTAAAGATTTTATAATTCTTTATTATTAGTTCAAAGATTATTTTTTAAAATCTGTACCATACTTTATTTTATTTTTTCGTTGTTGACGTTAATTTTTGCCAGCTTAAAAAAAAGAGCACATATTTTTGCGTGCTTTAGAAATATTGTTCAGTGTAATTTTCCAAAAACAATTTTACTGCTAAAAAATGTTCTCCCATTTAATATCAAAAGCAAATGAGATTTTTACAAGTACTTATATTATTATATATTTTTATAAAAATTTAAACAGTATTATACTATAATTGAATGGGGGAGATTAAAAAGGAAATTTCTCAATTGCAATCTTTTCCTGTTTAATCTCACCGATTCAATTATGCTGGCTTATCGTTAGTAAAAACATGCCAAGCAGATTTGCATTCTTACTGCAAAACAATTGATGATGCTATTATTATTTATGTTCTATCTGATCTGTGAATATATAAGCAAACTTATATTACATACATACTTGCCAATTTTTCGAAAATCAAATCTATACAATTTATTTTTACAACAATCTTATATGAAATGTATTGTATAACATTACAAAAGTCTATAGTTTTTAAAAAACATTGAATGGTTATTGCTCATTTTGCTTTTGATTTACTACCACCCTGATGAAATTATTGACTAGACATAACATTTTTAAAGAAGGAAAAGTTAAGCATTTTCAGCAAAAAATTCATTTATTCACCATATTTTTTTAAGTATTCTGTTGTTTTCAGAGTTTTCGAAATTCCTTTGATGATTTTTGTAAAATAAAAAATCCCTTCGAATTCCATTAAATTTTTATAAATTAATCATATAAGCGTACAAAATGCTTAAAATTCGTACATACAGACAAATCGCATACGTTGGTAGGTGCATGTGTATAATACAAGGAAATATTGATATTTACTTCAGAATAAAAACAATAGTATATATTTTAATGGTACAAGGTTTGAAAAAGTATGTATAATTAAACTTCTAAATTTTTATGTAATTAAGTTGAAAGTTACCCTCCCCCCCTCTTGCCCTACCTGAAATAGTGTTTGCCCCCCCCCCCCCTGTATATATTTTCTGGCTACAGGCCTGACCAGACTGGTCAGTTGGTTGTTTGAACCAATCAATCCAGTGTCTCGGTTAAAAAAAATGCAAGATCCACAGAAGAAAAGCTTGAAGGACATGTTCCCCACCCCCACATTTACCCTTTCTTGTTTCATGTTGTTAGGGCGCATATCGAATTTCACAACTTTTCAGGAGAAGCAATTTTAAGTTTTCATATTCACATCGTAGTATGATATAAATTAATGTATCTATAAAAAATAATATTTATGTTAAATATACATGTGTTTTATCTTTATAAATGTGTTTATGTGAAATGTGTATTTCTCTTCAGCAGATTTTTGGTTTTTCTAATCCAAACGTCATGTGTTTATTAAACTCTTTAACTGCAGTTATTGCTAGATTGCTTTTTATCAATTAATTCTTATACTTATTCTCATTTTCACTTGATGGACTTAGCCCAGAATCCAGATATAAAAACAGCTATTAATTATTTTAAGAAAATCTCATAAAAACTGTCAGGCAATATTACTGGTTTCAATGTTGTGAGAGTTTTTTTCTGTTAATGAACTTTTATCATTCTTCATGTTTCACAGTTTGATTCCTTAAAAGTGCAGCCCTATAACCAATCACATAATACATACACAGCAATTAATTTTATATTTATTTTACTTTCTTTGCAAAGTTACAGTGGCGACCCATGGTCGAAAATATTAGCAGGGGTGCTGCGCAAACTGCGCTCATTCCCGATCCCTGCTCCAAAACTTGATTTTTAGCCAAACTGCTCCAAACCAATTTAATAATTTTGCGCTAATTTTAATTTTATGATCCTTTGTATAGAATACAATTATTAATCTTCTGTAAATACTTCCCTCTACTTTAATGTTATCTATAAAATATTCATAATTTGTTCATTTCACGTTTTCTTTAGACTTAATTGAAGGGGGCATTGCAAACTTTCAACTATAGTAATGGTGCAATGGACTCTGAAGAAGTACATTGATTTCCTTGTAAAGTTACACTTTTTTTTTTGTATGCCGTCTAATCTATCATTTGTCAGTACATATTGAACTTGTACTTTTATGGGGATGTTGTACTTTCAAACTTGAAGGATGCATGATAATTTTCGTTTTGAGAGTACTTTTTTCTTAGTTAAACTTTATATTATGAAGTACACTTGGCTTTAGCTTTTGGAATACATTGGATTTTAGATCTTGGGGTTATATTAAACTGAAAGAAATTAGTGTACATTAACATTAAAATTAGTTTTGCTTTTATAGGGATATACCTTAAAGGAATTGACATTTTTTTTTTAAAGTGGGGGAGGGGGGGGGGAAACGTTTTTCTTTTGGGACAACTTTTGGACTTTAACTTTTAGAGGCACATTTGGCTTTTACTTTTAGAGGTACGTTAGGAGTATATTTCCATATTTTAAGAGGTGCATTAATGTTTTTTTTAGGGAGGGGGGAGGATCTCGAGGAGGAATGCTGCTTCCCTCTTCATTTGAATTTTTATTTAGAAGGATAGTAGG